>JAWLRI010000436.1:4016288-4035669 GCA_034781795.1 Crypturellus tataupa | reverse complement strand
CCTCCCTCCCTCCCTCCCTTCCTTTTCCTCCCTCCCTTCCTTTTCCTCCCTTTCCTCTTACTTGGTAGGTGACTAACCCTCATGACCATGAGGGATAGAGCTTGAGAGGGAGGAACAGTCTGCATCAGTTGTGCAAGTCAAAACACAATGATGTTCTTTAAGGTTCTGTATTTACTGTGCCACTTCAGGGACATTGCCTTCTTCTGAGCATTGAGGGGTTGCAATAGATAAGATATGTTAAAATGGTGTCTGTTTCTATCCTCTTCAGGGACACCATCTGGCAGACATCAGTCATAGAGCTGTGACACATCTGGGACATGCTCCTGAATAATCAGCTTGGGCCAAATTGCAAACCTTTCCGTAAGGTCTGACAAAATCCACCATCAGATAAATCTCTGGGTGACTTCAGACATTATTTTCCAAATGAATGGCAAAAAGAAACCTGAGTAAGAGCTCCAGCATTGGACCAGACTGAGAGTATTAACTGAGCTGCGTCTTTTGCAATTGCCTGTACCAGACTAAAGAGATGCTTAACTCACAGAGCGAGACAGCGACTGTGAGAAAGAAGACATGATTCTGATCTCATGCTATTTATATACCAGTATTAGGTCACTTTAGCAGAGTGCAATTAGGCCTTACAGGATCCTAAAGACAAGATTTGTAGGAGAACCACTGCACAGAGGGTAACATTGCTAACACTGAGTTTGAATGAGAGTCACCGCAGGGTCTGCATTCACAAACAAGAAGAAGGAGCAAAGCATTTGGCTGAAATATGCTCAAGGAGAGGCACAATAACAAAATAAGGTTTCTTCCTCCATCATTACCTCTGCATCAGCAGAGCAGGCAGGGTGCTGTCTGTGCCGCCTGCCACTGGCGCGCAGAATCTAATTCATCAGCCTCACTGCAGATGGTGCCATCCCCGGGGACCACCGCGGGCTCGTGATGCGCGCCAGCAGCCTCACAGGGAGGGAGGCTGGGAAGAAACCTGCCAGTGCCTCTGACTTGAGATGCCCTGTGCTGCTGCCACCCACCTTTGCCTTTCCTCTACCCAGCCAGAAAGGGCAAAGCCAGAGCTGCCATTCACAAAGACTGTTGGGCAGCGGAGATCTACAAATAAATATTAAAATAACTGTTGAAGTGAATGATGAAGACTGTCCGGCAGATTTCCATGGGGTTGATGCAACCGGCAGGTCACAGATCTGGGTTGCAGTGGGGGCCAGCTCCTGTCACAGCTCTGCCGTCCCGTTATAGAACAGTTCTTCCTCAAATGCACAAACTTTATATCGGTCATAAGATCTACGTATTTCTGGTAAAGAAGTAACCTCAAGTTTGCTTGTCTTATAGGCTCCCATCAGAGATAAACACTGTGAAAAGAAAAGGAAGAAAGTTTCAACCAAGTTATTACATTTATGAAGGGAAAATAATGCCTCATTCACATAAAGAAATATTTCCTCCGCCCCTTTCTTGCCTTCAAAAGGAATTAAATAGCTATTAAAAAGTACCTTCCTTTTAAAAGGACAATGAGCATTTTGATTAAAAAGAGCTTTTAAGTATTTATATGATTACCTCTTTTGTCCCCCTGGCAGCATCTGTCTCGTTGACTGCTCAGCATCTGGCGTGTGCTGCCACATGTCAAGAAGGGCCTGATTTCTCATTCAGACAAGGGGGCGGGCGAGGGAACAGACGCGTGTATATATGGAGAGACTTTTGCCAAAGAATAAGGCCATTTTCCTGAATGCCACGGCTGCCGGTTGCTTGGCCACAGCACTCCTGGTAGACAGCACTGCTTTCTCCCCTGAAGCACGCTGCGTGTACCAGATGGCAGGCTCGTCGGGGTCAGGCCTGCACCGCTGTGCCCCTGTGCACAGCGTGCATCCCAGTGCAACCCGGAGAGGTACGCCTGAAATTTCCTCTGGCTGTGAATGGGATGGTTTTTTCTCTTACTTCTAGGCTTTCTTGTTCTTCCATGGATCTGAAGGAGCCTTGGTGGGACTTCAAAGCGTTCAGCCTTGGCCTAGCACTCTCCGTTCCTGCAGCCACAGAAGCTGGCTGTCAGAGGGTGCTTGGGAAAATCCCATCACACTGTTTGGTGTGCTCACATCCACAGCACTCACAGCAAGAGATCTTTGGATTTTGCAGGATCAGCCTTATTTTCTGCATATTAGTTTCTCTAAAACTATCTTTGGTAACACAGCTGATGACTCACAGAAACATTATTCACACTTTGTGCTGCATATAATTCCTTGCCTTGCAGGATTTCAGAATGTTTCAATGACGTTTTAAAATATCCAGCATCCATGAGAAAGCAGAGTAGGTACAATTTAAGTATAGCTACTTAAGGAAGACTAAGAAAGTAGTGATTTGCCCGAGTAAGACAAAAGGGAACAGTTAATACACAAGTCCTAAATCTGCAGCCATTTGGTACACTCCTGCTGCACCAGATCTCCAGATCTGCACCAGATATTTTCACTTTAAGATATCATATGTACCAGTAAACCTACTTAGAAGTCAGCAATAAAGTTTTCCCAAAAAAAAAAAAAAAAAAAAAGCCCTTTCTGACTCCTACTCCGTCTTCCTCCTGCTTATAAAGTTTTGCTCCTGAGCTGAAAACTGCACTTTCAAGCACACTCCCTCTGTCACTTCCCAGACTCAAGAAAGCTACTTGTCATGAGAATGGTTGTGCCTTCTTGAATCATCCTTTAATAGCTAAGATACACTGCTTGATTAATTCTCATTATTAAAGCCTTACTTTTGTTGGCTTCTTCAAGAGGTGGGCTGAACTATAAATCACATCCTGAGACTCGACAGACATTTTTCTTGTTTCTGGAGGAAAAATGTTTTCACCTGTGGCAGATTAAAGGCATCCTGAGGCCTGAAGGAATGGATAACTAATGAGGTAACAAGCCAAAATAGGATTATTTTGTCAGGCCCTCTGCTCTGTTACTCTTCCGTGTGATTTGGGGCCTGCCTAACCTTGATTGCCTCTGTTGCAGCACAGGGAAACAGAACTGGCTAAGGAATCTTTTTGAACTCATTTCTGCTCTCACACCACAGCCCAATTAATAAGCAATGACCAGAGGTGGTCTCTCAGCCTTGCACATGGCCCTCATGCATGAAATAAAATCGAATTAACATATAGGAGCATTCAGTACATAAAGGGACTGGCAACAAACCCAGTGCTTTTAATACCATTAATTGACCAACGTGTAAAGGCTGCTCTACCTTTGGAAGAAATTTTAGAAATTCTCTCTGTTATAGATGAACTGATCATCAGTAAAACTGCTAGAAGCAAAAGTTAGAAAAGCACAAGTCAGGTTTGAAAACTGTGTTAAAGTGAATGAGAGCTGTTATTGTTTTTGTTTTTTAATATATCCTTGGACTTTTGATTAGCTTTCAACTCTTGTTTCTATAGCATGCTGACCACATTTTCATGTTTCTTTTTTTGATGACTAGAAGTATAAACTTCTAGTTAAAAAGGAAGGTGGTAACTTCATTTGTTCAGTGCCCAGGGCTCCAAGAAATAGCACATATTGTGAGACACCAGCTCTAAGACATAAGCCATTGGCAATATCAATGCTTTAGACGTCTTCTCTCATTTCACTTGCTGTGTTAAAGAACAGTGATCCACTCACAGAAAACAGCTCAGTCAGGAAACATAGTGATTTTACTTTACTGAGGACCAGGAAAGTGTCTCTCTCCTAATAATGTGCCATCATCCTCATCACAGCACAACACAGAGTGGGTTTGCGCCTCTTACTTAAATGAGATTTATTTAACCTGATTTTGTCACTTAGAAATGAAGCATCTCACCTTATCTTGCTGCCTAATTCCTATCACAGTCAATGGAGGCAGTGCCAGGCAGTGATTCATCCTACCTACTCGTATGCCTGGCTTAAGACGCAACGAATCAGGCAGATCCACGTCCCTCCGCTGCTGCTGGCTGCTGAGGTAGTGCAGACGCGATCTCGATGAACAGCCTCACTTCTGGACAGATACATCTGAGAGAGGTTAACCCTTTGCGTGCTGGCCGGTGGACACTGTCCCCTGGCTCTTGTGCAGGGTTCACATCTCTGTAGGATTTTAAGCCTCCTCGTAGCAAGAGCTGACCCAGCCCATTGGTCTGTCTGATGGCGTGTCTCCCCGTGACATACCAAGCCCCTTCCCTGCATGTCTGGGAAGCATTGCATTAAAAGCAAAATAGGCTTAAGAGCAATTCCTAGAGGGAGCATAGGCTGCAAAGAAGGAGAAGCAGCACCAGGCCTGCAGACAGAGAAGTAGAGCATTGCTGCTTAATGGGCGCAAGCCATCCCAAAGATCCTTGATGGAGAAGGATGCTCTTATACCTACCACCATGGTTTCAAGCACAAAGGAGCCAGTGCTTGCGGTCTGTGATTGAATTGTGGCTACATATCAGAGAAATATCTTCATAACTGTGTGATGATTGTCTTACCCACAGAAGCATGAAGCTGTCTTTCTCTTCTTTAAAGCAGGTCTTGTTTAATGTAACTGTGAGTAGTTTTATTGTCAATATATGTGTCACATCTAAACTCTTTTTCTTCACTCCAGAAATCATGGCCTCAGCAGTATGGTGTAGCTAAGCAGTTAATTACGCTCAGTGCAAAACTAATACTCTTGCTCATCCCATATAATGGAAAAGTAAGTAGAAATGCCCAGTTTGCCTTGTTGTCATTGTTAATTCATTCCTAAGTTGTCCTTCTACTATATCTATGTCCTGAGAATGAGATTTACCCTACTTTTCCATGTTTTCCCATTCTGAGAAATTACAGTGGGACATGTATGAAAATAGACACTATTCTGGATCAAGAATGTGTAACAGAATGGTTATCAAATGCTGTATGCTCCTCTGTACAGAAATTTGGCCTGAATTGCTCATCTGATTGTCTCTGACCTTCACTGTCTTCTATATTCCTTCCAAAGTGGGCTAAAACGGAAGTATAAAGTAATGAAAGTAACAGTGATTTTCTCTCTTTCAGTTGTGCACTTGCACTGCCAGAGATTTACTAGGCAAATACAGGCCAGACTCTTGTTTCCATTCCCATCACTGTATGGGCTAGAAGCAATTTACTGAGTGAAGTAGACAACAGCAGATGGGAAAAAGCAAATCTAAGAGATTCTCAAAAGAAGACAGTGGAAGTAAAGATCCAAAGAAATGTTTGCAGAGGCTGAGAGATGTGAATTCAAGGACTGAAATTAGATTATAATAAGGGACACTGCAAAAGATGACCAGATGAGTGAATGCCAAAGAAAATCCTGAAAGCTAAGGAATATCCAGTGGAAAATCTGGTCCTTGACTTGTTATTTGGACTTCATATGTAGGAATATAGCAAGTTCAGCTTATGAAGCAAAAAACTCTCAGCAGGAATGGAGGATAATGCTTCCTTGCTCCACTGGTTTGTGAGAGTGCTCCAGGATGAAGAAAACAGGAGGAACCTCCTATATTGGCATAAAACCTCACTCCAGGCAATGCTGCATATTTACTAGTGGTGAGAAGGGAATACAATCAAGCAATTAATAGGAAGCAAGAATACATCCAGAAAATGCCAAACTTGTTCTTGTTTTGGAAGAGAGTGACTAGTTTGCAAGGAAAAAGTCCTGTTTTCTGACCAGTGTGACCTTTACCCAGGGGAACACAAGTTGGTAACTCTTGCTTTTGACAAGGTGTCTCTTCTAGATAGGTACCACCTGAATAGCTGTATCCTTTGGGGTGTAGCACTGCAATCGCTATGGTGCCTGTTATCTTCTGGCTGATAGATCTGTATGCTGAAGAACAGCTTTTTAATATATTTTCCTGGGTATTTCAATTTGCACTCATAATTATTTCCAATATGATTCATTTACTGGCTCAGAAAGTTGGAATCCCAGTGCAGCAAGTTTTGCCTAGCTAGAATAGGAGGCAACCCTCATGAAAAGACAAGGGCTCAAACAGCTGGGAACAGAAGGCCTTTCATTTGCATAATGCCAGTTTAGGGATGGAGGCGGAGGAGTCGATGACATTATTCGGAATGAATTTCTATTTAAAAGCATAAATCGGCATTATGGAAGGTGACTTTCTGAAAGGGTAAGAGACATAAAACGTACTCAGAGCTTAGAAGCTTTCCATGCCCCAGAACGGAAAAATAGCAGAAAAAAAAAGACAGCCCTCCCCTCCCAGACACCCACCCACAACTGTTGGCTGGAATACTGACGTAATGACCATGCCCTTGGAGCTCGCAGAAGAGAATTTAAGCAGTATTAAAAAGAAATACAAGCAGTGCCTATAACAAGCAAATTCACACTTCATTATCCATAAATACAAGTGTAACTTAGGGTTTGTGAACTTAATACAGTCCCATTTTGAGATATCTGGTCTATGCCTCTTGTTCTCTTTAGGACTTTGCCAAGTTTTGAAATCAAGCTGCAGTGATTTCAGGCATTACCAAAGAAAATTTTTTTTATTATTCTTTTAAAATTTTGTTTTGCTACGCCCTTCTCTGATAAGCAAAATCTAAATAATTGCATAAAAGATAAGTTTCAAAGCTCCTAACTCTGTTTTCACTACAGGCTGGTACACAGTTCAGTAATTTTCCCAACTCATCAGCTCCACCAGCCAGGGGTGTTATTTTCCCATCTCCCCCTGCTATCCTGCCAAACCAGCTAGACACCACTCTTTCAACAAAAACAATTTTGATAACGTTACAACTAAATTGTGGAAAGTAGTTTAAGCTCTACCTGAGAAGGACCCTGTTTGTACCTGTGTGTGAGTGTGTGTATGTAAGAAGTTGGAATTAGGTTTTTCTACTGGACTGTCAGTCCATCAAGATATGTTATTCCAGAACAGAGCTGTTTCAGGCCTGAATCCAGATGCTCTTCAATTTCAGAGAGACTAAATACAAATCTACTTTTTGGGCTGTCTCTAACAGATATCCCCACTTGCTATTGCTAAAACAAAACCCAATTCTGCACCACTCTGTTGGAACAGAACTGTCTGATCCAATTGCATCCACTGAAGCAAGAAGATCTAGGAGGTACCTTATACTGCAGCATGAGTAAGGGCTGCAGAAACAGTTTGTAATGATGGCTCAGTCACCTGCCTCCTTAACCTTTTAAGAAATAACATTATACACCGAGGGGCTAGTTGGTGGATGCACACCAAACATCTTACCATAGCCACAAATCTATGCAACACAGTTTTAGTCTCCTAAAAATGCCTCCCAGAGTTCTTAAATCTTGATTTATCTTTTGAGGAAACTTTGAATGTGGCAATGGGAATGTGGCATTAAAAAAGTTAAGTGCGAAATATTCTGTGTCTGGCTGGTACCACTCAAGCTTTGGAAAAGCTACATGGGAATAAGCAACCTTCTGTTACTCCTTAGCTCTAAGTTAAATTTGAAAAAGAACAGGGCATTCCACTAGGATGGGACAGGAGGCAGAGGGGCTTTCTGCATTCTGCCCTTGTTTCGCCCTTTCCCTACCCATCTCCGTGCTTACGTGGAGAGGATGTTGATACCAGAAATGACAAAGATAACATAAGTCAAAGCTCCTCTGTCTCTCTTTCTTTCTTTCTTTTCTTTTTTTTTTTTTTTGAATAGAGAAAAGGTTACCCTTGTTTCAAACCTAGTGCTCCCGATGCTCTCTCCTCCTCCTCCTGCTGCTGGAGCAGTCATAGAGATAGCTGCGGGTAGCATTTACATTAATGACTGTTTTTCTCCCACCCACCCCCTCCAAGCTTACTAAGCTTTTTCTTTCAGCATGACCAATAAAGCATGAATACAAATAGACCTGAGGGTTTCTTTCCCCTTTCATTTTTATTTCACCACTTTTGGAAGTTATGGAAGAAAATAGTGTCATTCTGCTCCAGAAGAGCTTTTATACCAAGCTGACACTGTACATTTAAATATGTATTGCTTCCTCTATCATTTGCATTTTAATGTTCCAAACCAGTAATCACGAAGCCTTGTGTGAAAATGTAAAATAATAAGGATGGGGAGAAACTTGGATATGATTCTAAACCTCGCTGAATTACAGCTCGAGGTGGCAGCTCAGTGATGGACCCCTTTAAAAAATTGATTTAGGCAAATGTAGTGCTTGTGAGAGAGGCTGCGCTGAATTGCAATGGGTATTTGCACTCTTCCTTTTATAATCTGAGTAGGCACAGGCTAGCAGGCCTGTTCCTATGAGGTTTGTGCCCTGGCACGGTGTTTTAACTCTGCTTTGGAAGAGTTACCCCCCTGAGATACACAGAGTACTCTGAGATCATTCATTATTTTGCCAGTTAGTACCAGTAATATTAGGCTGGTGATGTTTCATGTGCATGTAGCCATCCACTGGATGCTGCACTGAAAACAACACACTTGGCTGACATTGAAAGAACAAGTATATGCGACGTGAAAGAACAAGGTGCTAGTCATATTATCGTGTTATTCCATTTCATTATTGTCATCATATAGCTTCGCATTGTAGAAAAAAACAAAACATTGAAATCAGGATTTACCCTGTGGAGTTGGGAATTCTGTCTTGCATGCAAAATCACTCACATGTAAAATATTTCTATTGGAGGTACTGTACAATGTTACAAAAGGTTTTTTTCTGTGTTAATGTTGAATATCCTCTGTAGGTGAGGGCTTAGCTTGGAAGAAATAAATACTGGTGGCCCAGTTCTAGCAAAACATTTTCTCTGCATTTTAGTCTACTTTTTTTTTTTTTTTTTGCTTTTAAGAGAAATAAAAAAAAAACAGCTTTAAAAGCAAAATACATTTCTGCTATCACAGCTGTCATGAATATAAATTCCCTCTTGGATCCTTATGATACAGTGTGTCTTCACTGCAACTTTTTGCTCCTTTTATAAATATCAGATGCCAAAGAACAATATACTGAAATAAATTTTGCAATCTAAATCTGACAAAAGACTCTTGTTCTCAGTCTTGGGATGGAGGCAGAAACAAATGCAGAAAGAGTGAACTCCTTCAAATAACATAGCAAACCAATATGGATATTTATTTATAGCTGGAGTGGAGCTCAAAATATTTTTGAGTTTAGAAAATGTCCACACATATAAATGGATCTCTAAATATGAGTCTTTACTTGTGGTTCTAACAATGACAATAAACCGGAAATGCTATAAGAAGATTATTTTGAGCAAATCCTCTATTTGACTGAAGCCTGAAAGCCTGGAAAAACATACAAAAGGATCTGTTTACATCCGCTTTTCATCTTCAGGCAGACTAGATAAGTCATTATAAACTGAGGTAGATGTCTGAACAATTTGAGATCCATCCACTCCTCATATACTCTCAATTCAATGGTGTTTTGTTTTGTTTGTTTTACCAGTTCTTTGCTTGTGTTAGTCTGTTTTCATTTATTTTCCTTCCAGGCTTTCCTCCAGCTTGACGCAATTTCAGATCCACACTTTCACCAAGACAAACCTTAATTTTGAGCTTAGCAGACCTTGCCGTGATAACATGTAGTTATGAATGATCTATCTCTTCTTCAACATTTTTCTCTCCTTCTCTTCCTTTCATCTTCGTAATGATGCAATCAGGTTCAGAAGATGAAAGTAAGAGTGTAGCAAGTAAGGGGAAACATGAATAGAGAGAGAATGAAAAACTGATGGATACCTGAAATTTCCACCCTTTTATGTTTACGGATTTACTTTTCCTCCCCTTTGAATTGGTTTTCATTTCCAGGAAGGTTTTTTCGGTTATTTTGAAAAACTGCTACATTCAAATTAAGTAAATTAAGCCTCCGTGTTTGCTGCTAACAAGATATTATCTGTCTTCTTCATTCCTGGAAGCTTATGCTTGGCTACGGGTTGATGTGGCTTTGCCACTGGGCACCGAAACATTTCCTGCATGAGCACAAATTGCTAAAGCTCCCCATTTCCTGGCAGGGTGCGACGGCCTGCTCAGCTCCTTGCACTTAGGCAATGGGACTAAACGCGGACGGGTTTGCTTTGGGCTGATAGCTATCTCGGCCGCGGGGAAGGCTGAGACGCCAAGGGTGGTTGGGCTTGGCGTGGGAGCCTGTGGTAGCCAGTTGGTCGGGCACCCAGCTGGAGCCTCCCTCCCTCAGCAGACTGGAGGCTGGGAGGTTGCACCTCGCCCCCGTCTGCAGCACGGTGCTGTGGCCTGGCTCGCGCCCGCGCCGCAAAATGGGGGAGTGAGAGCTCACGGGGTGAGGCTGGCACCTGCCAATGGGGTTTGCAACAGCCCGCACACCAAACAGACGCTGCTGAAAATAGCTGCATGGAAACCCTGAGGAAAGGGGGCGGATCTGGCACAATACTTATTCTTGGGCTCAGCCCTTGAGCTAGACAAGCGTTTTTTTGCAGAAAAGTGGGGTTTGTCTCCATGTATTGTCCTCACTTTCCAGCCTCCCTGCACACATATGCACACGTCCTCATCTGTCCTGAACAGACAGCCATCTGTGAACCTGGAAATATGCAGTTGCATGCCTGCAAATGCCCCTGTCTGCATAGAATCCGTACACCTGAAATGACCCCAAGGACTTGGAGAATAAAGGAATCTACCAAAAAGAGATAACTCAGGACAAACCATAGATGTCTGAGTCAGCTGTCAACCAAGAAGAGCCTGTGCAGCCATACAGAGACAGGCAGTCTTGCCTTATTTGACAAGGACAGAAAGAGTTGAACAAAAACTGTAGTGAATATAGGAAATATTTTTAGGCTTTAAGGAGTTTGTATTATTGCAGTTGGTCAAAGGATGTGAGCAATGAGTTTGTAAAGGGCAGAAAAGTTCTTCGCACTTTCTAGTTGATTGTGCTGGTAGTTATTGCATGAAAAATGAGTCTTGTTGCAACACTCATCCTTGTGCACCTTATGACTGTTGTGCTCCCTTCTCATTTTCTTGTATATGCAAAAGATGGGAACTGAAATAGCTTGTGCTGTTGATTTGTCCCCGTCTGCTGCCTATGAACTACCTGTCTGTTTTCTTCCCTGCCATTTCACCTAAACGTATTTGAAAGATGGTTCAAGCAGCACTTCCCTGTTTTGTCGCTGTGACTCTACCTAAAAAGGACCTGTGGGATGCTTGATCATCTCCTGTGTCATGGTGATGGGTCTGACCTGCCTCTACATAAGGCACCAGCCAGGCAAGCTCCAATTCCCTCCATTCTTGTGTCCTGCACCAGAAAAGCCAAGGCAAGCAGACTGGCTGAGGGAACCAGTTGGTGCACGTAAGGGCCCCAGTCCGAGTAAGTGGGGACTCGGGAGCACCACTGTGTCTATCTGTGCACTGATGGAGATGAACCCATACTGCCACCAGCATGAAGGAGCTGCACTTTGATCAGCAATAAACAGCTATGTGTCATCAAAGGAAAAAATATGGATGTAAGGGAGGTAGCTTTGCTTTGGAAGGAAGAGTCTTAGGGAGGAAGGAAATATGCCAACAACGGTATTATACACTCTTGCTCTCTCTTGGCTAGAGTTTTAGGAATAAGACATGAGGAAATTACTAATTGAGTAAGCTACAGTTTTCATTTGGACACCCTTACCTACACAAAGGAGCATAAGAAGTTTCAGAGAGGATTTCTGTGGAATAAGGTATTTCTCAGTATGAGCCAGGTTTGCACATCTTCCTATGCAAATTATATTTACCTTCTTGGAAGGTACAGATAGCAGATCAAAATCTTGTCCTTAGGGAAATCCATCGAGTAGAACACATGTCATTCCTTAATAATGCATTTGTAAAGCTATAATCAAGGAATACAGAGACCAAAGGAGGATAATTTTGAAAACTTCTGTTCCAATTTTAGCCATGTTTATCTTTAGCTTTCCCTGAAATCTAGTTTACACTTTTCAGCTAGGAGCCAGTTTCAGAGGGAAAAAAAAAAATGCAGGATCTTTGCTTTAAAAATGATGCAATGTCCTATTTCTTATATCAGTATTTTGCAATCTCCCCCACCCCAACCAATATGTTACCATGTATCAGTAAAAATAGTATAACAGACCCTCAGTGTCAATTGTGTTCCAGAAATGAGAGTTTTTAGTGAAAAATATTGAAATATGTTGACTAATCTTATTTTTGAACCATTTAAAAAATGTGATTAAAAAGCCAGAAGTTTACAAGAAGGTACCTAAACATTTTGTGGAGACTATAAGTTCTGTAATTCCTATGTGATACCTAACCATTTATGAGATACAGAATTTGGGTAGCCTCTTTTTGCCGTTAATGCAGGAGTCTAGCTATGCTGTAATTACTATAATATATAATAATGAAACAATAATTTCATTCCTGCTACGTAATGCAGTCTACCAGCTTTAATTAAAGCTAACAACCTCATTAGTGAATATCATTATATTGGCTTTAGGGAGGCAATATAATCTAGTGAATAAAGGATTATTAAGTGATTCTGGAGGTTTGGGTTACCAGACGTGCCACTGGGCTGCTGTGTGACCTTGGGTGCCTGATCTAAGGTCTCCAGGGCTCTCTTTGTCCTCTGGCCACGGGAGGACTGTGGTGTTCACTGTCCTCTGTAAAACACTCTGAACTGTATGAGAGCGCAGTGGGGGGCCCCCAATGGGGTTGCCTGATGCTTATGCTGGGCAACATAAGCAGCACTAAAAGCTGTAAAGGTTTGGCATAAGGGTGTTGCTAGGACTCTGGGATTTGGAACTGCCTCCCTGATGCGAGCAGCTCCAAAGTGGCGGCGTAGGAGTGTGTTGCACAAACAACAAGCCAAGCGGGGCTGGAGAGGGTCACGGCGGGTAGCACATCCACCCACAGCCGTGAGAAGGCCAGAGGGAGGGCAGTGGTAGCTGGCGTGCGGAGCTGCAGGGGGTTATAACGCTTGACTTACTGGAGCTCACTTTTCCCTCAAATGTCACATATTTGGTATTGCTGCTAGCAGCAGGGAGCCTGTTTTAACACAGGTGGCTTTTCTCATGGCCTCATCATTCCTTCACCCTCCCCACCAAAGGCAGAGATTACAGCTGGAGGGCTCTCTTTTGCTGCGCGGCCCCTCACACACAGGATGCTTCAAGACTGGCTTCGCAGGGCACAAAACATTTGGGCTCTGGCATGGAAGGCTGCACGTCGGGCCGGACAGGACTCGCGATGCTCAGGGCTGGCAGAGGTGCAGCATGCTCAGAGACACGTACACATCCTCCTGCTCCTGGCTGCCTGCGATGCCAGGAAAGCAGCACAGAAATGTGCATTTGTCAAAAGTGCACATCCCTAAAACTGCTGTTTGTGGAAAGCATCATGAGTGAAATGTTGCATGGAGCAATGAACATAGTATTTTTGTATGTTAGTGTGCATCAAATACCACAGGCCTGACTTTCTGCTCTTATTTACAGCAGTTTAAATCTCATAAATACCCATTTAAGTAAAAGACTTACCACCACTGAGAAGATGCAGTGGATTTAAGGTTCGTGCCTCCTATCTCAGGGGGTTTGGCAGTAGAAAAGTGCAGATGATTGCAAGTTGAAACGTGAACTTGCAATCTTTTCAAATTTAGCCTCCGGTGACTTGAGGTGATTCATTCATCACCTTGGCACAGCCCCGGTTTCTCTCTCGGAAGGTGCATACCAAAGCAGGGGTCATGTGAATGTCGGCCTACCTCAAACCCTGCCTGACACATTTCTCCGGTGAACTGGAAACCTGCAAATTTTGTCCAGTTCTGACCTCGATATGCCAGTTGGCTGTCTGTTATCCCAACTGACCCTATGAAATGCAGCTAAAATCATCACTGTTGCTATGATTAGATGTTACCAATGTTTATATTGTGCGCAAAGCAGCCATGACGGGTGATACTTCCTGAAGAGGCTGAGCAGGGGCACTTTTCCGGGAGGGAATCCCAGTCCCCGAACCCTCGGGCTTTCCTCTTGTTGGGCCTTTAAGAAAAGGTCAGTACAGCGAGGGGCAGAGGCCACATGCTGAAAAGCAGGATACACATGCTGTGTGGCAACTAATTTAAGCATCAGCCTGGCTTCTGCAGAGGTTGATTACCGAGGGTGCAGCTCAATGTGTGTGTCAGTCTAAGCCCATATGGGGCGCAGGCTGTGAGCACCAGGGCATCCCACAGCTCTGTTCCCTGGGGGCGGTGAGCAGGGTTTTGAGACGCAGACAAACACAAGGATAATTTCAGGTTCCTCCTGCCACTGCCACATCTGCAGGCTGAGCTGCCAGCACGTGTACGGTACCGGTTACAGCCGTCCGTGGCCATTATTGACAAGCTAACGTGCAACTTGAGGGATCTCACTCAGGGAAAGCCACAAGTCGTCATGGAGCACTTAATAGTTACCTGCACTGGTCATGCCGACATGGTGGCACATCACCAAGCGGCGTCGCCCTTGGCTCCCTGGCATGAGTCGCTAGGAGCGCATTGCCACCACCCTGGTCACCAGCCTCTGCCAGGCTTTGCGTCGTGCAGCTTTGTGGTGGTGGTCTGCGAGGCTCCTGTGAAAGGCTCAGTGTCAGTGTTAGCTTGGTTCTCTAAGAAAGCAAAATGAGTGAGTTTGCATCCATCTGTTCAGCTCTGTATAATTTATGCCCCTTGCAAAAAGCCTTTCCGGTCTCTTGGCCTTTTTTTTTTTTAATTCCTTTTGATGAAGTATTAGCTGATGTCCAAGATTCATTGTCAAAATCAGTGGGAGAGGAGCAGAACAGGGCTGAATAAGGCCCCCGAAGGGTTGTGAAGCTGTAAGTGGGGTTCCTGCCTCTCTGGAAGAGCAGCCATACCTCGCTGGCATCACCCACAGTGATCACAGCACCAACAGCATCAGCAGTGGGCTGCTACTCACCAGGCCAAGGCGACACTACTGAAGGGAGGGAAACACCAGGAGCAAGAAAGGCACTTGGGAATACGGGCGACAAGTAGGATTTCAAAACGTAGGACAAAATTCTCTAGGAACTAGAGGATTCTCTTGCTCCTGTTAAAATGGTTAATTTTATCACAAATTTCACTTCAAAGTAATAGAATGAATTGAATTAGTCTGTTAGAGAGCACTCTTTGTCTAGCAGTTTCGATATAAGGCTGAAATCCAGATGACTTTTCCTGGTAGTGTTTTTATTGTCAGTACAAAGATTGCTATTGTGTGTATTATGCTCGAGATACCTGAGTACATTATATATAACAAAAGGTGAACTTAATTGTTTATCTTTCTAAACCATAAACTTTGCTCATCCCTGGGATACATGGCTGACCCACAGATGCCTCATATATCAATACAACTTCAGCAAATGCAAATGCACTCACAGGCTGCCCACTTTGGGCAATGTCACAAGCAGGTCATCAACAGATTATACAACAGGTATTTTCATTTAATGGATTCTGGATGTAGAGATAGTGTGCAGGCACTTAGATAACCCTTCAGTCTATAACATGTCCCAGAGCACTGGAAACAAAAATGAATCCATACTCACATCACACCTGCATTATTATCTCTTTTTATCTTTCAGGAGACAGAGGCAGAAAAAGGCCTCTTAAGCAAGATCATACAGAAAAAAATTAGCAGGACATTGCATTCATTTGTTTACCTTTAACCATGAGGTTAGATCATCCTCCTGTAATTCAAGTTTATCATCACAGTTATAAAGGAGGTGAGAGAGAGACAGTCCACTATTAAGATTTCAGCTGTGACTGCAGCCTGAATTGGCCACCCTTTCTCGTCCTAGAGGTCATGAGTTTGACAGGTTCCCGCTATACAAATCCTACAAGAGTGCAGAAGCAAAACCCAGATGATTGCCATCATCTTCTGATAATTGTAAACGAAAGACAATGTGAAACATCAGGGAGTCACATTTCACCAGAGCATAGAGTTAGTGGGGGGTATAATTAGCATTGGAATCACATCTGCATCAAATTGAAAATTAGTAAAAATAAAGAAAACTCTTCGCTTTGCCACTTCTCAGATGAAAAGCAGCGATTCCTCTATGCATAGCATTCTTTATTAAAATTGCTTTCTTACTACTTGCAAGATTTAAATAAAAGATTCATAAAAATAGACAATCCATTTACTCAGCCTTTTCAGGGTATGCTCCCTGCCATGTGCTATTCATGCTTTTAACCAAGAAGTGTGGCAAGATTCCTAATTGTTGCTGGGTGATCATTTTTCAGCAGCACTCAGAGCAGCTTTTTTACTCCTTTCTATTAGATTATGGTCCCTTTCAGAAAGCTGACAAAGGCACAAGTCACACCTCTGAGAGACAAACCGGAATGTGGGAATTTGCACAGATCCTCTGTTTCTCTTCCACCCTTTGCAAGCCAGGCAAATTAAGCAGGCCGCAGATGCCTGCATTGACTCAATTTAGTGGAGACATGATCTTCTGCATTGAGTACTCCCTGGATATTTAGAGACTAGAACTAGGAGCATGTGGTTTGGGGAAAACTCCCTTCAGTTCTCAGACCTTGGTTTCCCTCAGCTGTAAAATGAGCTCATTGATTCTTCTATGGAAATTAGGGATGAGAAGATAATGAGCTAGCTGTTCATCACTATTGCTTGGGATAAGAGGCGGCAGAAGGGATTGAAGCCTGCTTGGCAGCTCAGGTGTCCTTCATCAAAGGTGCCTTGACTCCCAGATGAGATGCCAAGCATTTAACTAGCAGCCTCCACCTTTGATGCAGGGAGATTTTGGTATTTCCAAGGCTGTTTGTGCCTGGGCTAAACCCGCTAGACACTGCCATTCTTCCTAGAAATAGAGCTCCTGTGTCTGGAACTCAAGTCCCTGCTGGAGCAGCCCTGGGCACAGGAGCCTGGGGCAGAAAGTGAGGCTGGGTTCAGCCTGGCCCATGCTCTGTCAGAGCTGCTTCTAAAAACAGCCATTTGGAGAATATTTTGACCTGATCTGCTGGCATTTCCAACAATAAAAGTGCTTAGTTGTATTTTTTTCTTTCTTGAGCAGCTCTGTTTTGACACTGTAAAATGCATTTGTCCCCAAAGGTATCTATGAACCACTAGGCTTGCAAGTTGAACTGTGAAGACTCAGGAGTTTCAAGAGCTCGGTTGTTTTGGGCCTCTGTTCTGATGCCATAGAGAAAGGCCCAAGTAACAAAATCTATTCTGAACTAGATCCTATATGGATGGGGTTAGTGTAATATTGTAGCTCAGCATCCATTCTCAGTACTTCCCTGTGATTCTAGGTCTGGTGTGGTAGCTGTACAAGGCTAAACCTATGAGGATGGTGTGAATGCCACTGAAAACTCTCCAGAAATAATTGCTTTTACTGAATAAACTTGCTCCAGCTGGTGGAAATAATTTCAAAATGGTTTCTCTCTCTGAGAGAGTAATTTTTATATTTTTTCTACTTTTTATAATTTTTCTCTCTCTGAGCTGAAGTGATACAATAAACTACTAAATCTCACTGAAGAGCAAGGTGTGGTATAAGCAGCAGGAATATGTAGACAGAGAATATAAATCCAAGAAAAGAATCTGAATAAGTGATATATGCACCATAAACTGGGCATCTTGTACTGACCTGACATCATTAAAAATTGTTTGTTGAGCTTAATCTTAAGCAGAAACTCTAATCTCTCTTTCCCTTCACTCATTTGAATGTAACCTGATTATTTCAGCAGAGCTTCTGCTGATTTATGTGGCTGAAAAGTAACATTAGGGTCACCATCCTGCTTTCTCTGTTTGGAACAAACATTAATAACATCTCTAGGTCATGTCCAGAGCAGCTCTAGAAATCATCATGTACGTGACATTGCAGAAGGTCTATGTTGTCTCTCTGGCATATATACAAATACATTCTAAATGGGAGATTGTTTCACCTGTTTCCACAGTTCTAGTCAACAAAACAGTGAGTTGTTTTTCACAAAGATTTAAAAATAGGTTAAAGAAGGTAAAAAAAAGCCCTCTGTTTATAATTAATGGTAACTAGTTGCTAGCAAATGTAGAAGCACTTAGGGATATTAGCACACATATAAATCATTAGAAAAAATAATTAAGCTTTCCATTGTGGGAAATGTTCTAAATCTCCCCGGTATTGAAAAGTAATGTGCATTTTAACATATTTTCTTGTTTCAGAGCATATTATTAATTCTTGCATACAAAAATATTATGTAAAAAAGCTATCATTTGTATCTGTAAATGAACAGCAAATCACAACTCAAATGAGATGGAAAAACAATCTGCTGTGTTTGTGACTGCTTCTCTAAATATTACTTTTTATTTTAAAAATGGATATTTTTAATCCAATAGCAGCATGTTTGCAGCTTAGATAGATTGATTTACATATTGCAACATGACAAAAATAAAACAATTTTGTCTCCCTTGGCTGAAGGACTGACTGAAGTTTGAATTCCTTAGCAATGCCAATCCTTCTCAGTTTTTGTTTTCTGGATTTTTGCTTTGCTGTCTTTAGACACCTTTTGTGTGTGTGTGTGTGTGTGTGTGTGTGTGTGTGTTTTCTACCCAACCAGGCGAAAACTCTCTCTTGTATAAGGTAGAATCTTCTGCTTGTCTTTGAATCTCATTTTCTCCAGTGCTGGAGTTTGCATTTAACACAGAAGAAGAACTGTAATTTGCAATAAGGTCTATGAGACTGTGGCACATGGGCCCACAGAAATATCACCGATATGTGCTTTTTTCTTCCCTAGGTAATTCAGAAAACTATTCAGTCATGTATAGTCCTACCAGCACTGGACAATTCACGTCAGAGTGCTTCACCTCCTAGCCTTCTTAATAAGGAGTTGAAAATGTATCCATGTATCCACAGATACTTTCCTTACAATTTGAAAAAGTAATGATGAAAATCTTTAAGCCTTTGGATTAATTATTTGCCATGATGCAGCTTCTGTGGCTGTTCTTTGGAGATTTCTGGGTTTAATTCCTGTAGTTATATGCCGTTTTACATGTCCAGTGTACAACCCGAAGTTGTACACTGGACAAATACATCAACAGCCACAGCTTCGACAGCTACAGACTCAGCCTGCAGTTTAACAGATAGGCCTCAACATCATATATCACATCAAGATAAAATAATCACTTAATTTCTTCAAAAAGAAAAAAAAATACATATATATATTGTGCTTATAAAAGGAAAAGTCTTATAATTGATCCTGGCATATAAACTGTATTAGAAGAGAAAGGACTGTATTAGAAGAGAAGGTGAACATGTTGTCATGCTTTTAAGACACTAAAGGAATTTACAGTCTATCACAAATGTGTGAATCAGATTTCTATAAACATGTCTTTTGGTTTCACAGTTTACTTTTATTTGCTTAAAAAAAATCCCTTTCAAATAATTAGTATTGCAAAATCAAACTCTGGGAAATGGTTTTACAAATTGACAGTGTCTTTCAAGGAGTTGTTTGCATGCTTCATATTTGTATTAATTCTTTTTCTCTTTTCCTTTCCTTTCCTTTCCTTTCCTTTCCTTTCCTTTCCTTTCCTTTCCTTTCCTTTCCTTTCCTTTCCTTT
>JAWLRI010000436.1:3859187-4016188 GCA_034781795.1 Crypturellus tataupa | reverse complement strand
TTTTCTTTTTCTTTTTCTTTTTCTTTTTCTTTTTCTTTTTCTTTTTCTTTTTCTTTTTCTTTTTCTTTTTCTTTTTTAATGTATAAAGACACCATGCAATTGAGATAAAATGACACAAGATCAGATATTCTGAAGGCTTTTCACTCCCTACAGAGGGAGGACCCGAGCCGAACACCACATCGTGCATTGAAGGCCACAGAGAGAGGACTTACTGCAGGGAGGAAGGGAAGTTGCAGCAGCTGAACAGGCAGAAGTGCTCAGTTCCTGGGGCTGGACTCTGGCTGAACGGCAGTGCTCAGTGCTGCGGCCTGCAGCACCGGTGCCTGGTTTCACGAGGACACTGATTTATGGAGTGGAAGTTTCTATAAACAAGCAAACGACATTATTTACTGATTTATTATTTGCTTGGGATTAAAGGAAAGAAGTGGAGGGAACAAAAGTTAAGTCTTGATGAGAGAGCACAGTGTGTCTCCACTGCAAGAAAGCTCTGGCAGCTCCAAGGACAAAATGGATGAGTAGTGCACAGCGCGGTGGAGGCCTTAGTAATGTAGTGATGCAGTACACAGAAAACAAAAGACAGCACAGTGTGAAGCTCCTGCTAATCTCAAAACCACAGGAAAGGCTTTTCACCTGGTATAAGTCTGATCAGAGGCATAACACTGCATCTAATTAAATGTGTTGTAAAAACAAAGCTTGCAAAAATTATTTCACAACTGTTCTATTCTGTGAGGGGGAGAAATTCTTTCTTCAAGTGTATATGGTGCTTCCAGGGATGCAGCACATAGAAAAGGTCCTGTCTGGGAATCCTGAGGCTGGAGGGTTGTGATTTATATTATTCACCTGTGGGGTATAGCTGAAAAGACAGCAGTAATGGCAAACTCTAACACTGAAAAGTCAAGAAAAATGGAATAGTTGACCCTCTAGCTGGTTAGCAAACAGAAACCAACGAGCTCCTCCTGGGCAAAGCAGGGAAGTGTATCCTCCACCCAGACTCCTGTTCTTCAAGGACATTAATATGGGCTGATTTTCATGCAGTAACAGCTTTCTCTAGCTAGCACATGTCTAACAGCTCACCCTGTGGCTCTGCTCTATTAGCAGGGATGAATTCCAGTCAAGGGAGACAAGTTAAGCTGCTGTATCTTGTGAACTTTAAAACAAGGCAGAGCATTAATGAGGAATATCACTGGCTTATCTCCATAGAGCTGTGTTGGAAGTTTACCTTTTTTTCATGCTCCCAGCAGCAGCGATTTGCAGGAGTGTCTCTATGTATCAAACCCTCCCTTCCACAACATTGCCCACCAGTCACAATACATGTTTCTGGGAAAGGCTTTTTGTCAAATATATCTGTACGAATATACATGAAAAGTAAGGAGTCTGCAGAGCATCCAGAGGGAAACCTACCAAAACTTGCTATTAATTCAATAGCACATGCTGGTTTTGCCATCCAAAGGAGTTCCAAGACTTTGTCCCTTTGAGGCTGCCCCTTTGTCGTCCTGTGCCACGTGCTCTAGGTGTTCCTGCTTGAGAAGGGGCGCTGGGCTAGACGATCTCTAGCGGTCCCTTCCAATCTCAACTATTCTGTGATTCTCTGATTCTTTCTGGAGCCACTTACTCTCCTCTTTGAATGTTTTATCTTACAGCATGGGATGCCTCCTGTTTCTAGGCTTGAAATCATTAAAAGAAATGTTTTAATATTTTCTGTCTGGGGGATGAGCTGCGGGGTGTGTGTGTATGTGTGCACGTGCAGGAGAGCTGCCAAGGTACAAAGGCATTCTGAAAACTCATTAGATGAAGAAATCCCAACATACCCGACATAAAAGCTAGCAGTAAAGGCTTAAAAGCCACCACAAAGGCTGAGAAATTGCATGTTAAGGCATAGCACCCTATACTTAATCCACCTCGTTATGCCTTGGGACTACCCTGTGCAGCACACCAGAACACCGCAGCAGTCCTGTGGGAATGAAGCAGTGCTGGTAAGGTGATCTTCCAGGTCCCTGGGGGTGAGAAGCTGGAGGGGTTATGTTTTCTCTCATGCTTCCCCTCACACTGGGGAAACTACCTGTAAAACCTGCAAAGGTGCTTCATTTCTCCTCTTTACAGTCTGCCTTCACCAGAGAGCAGCAGGCAGGAGGGGAGCCTGGCCAGGCTGACCTGCAGCATTTCAGTGTTTCCTCATAAGCTTTCCTTAGCTGTTGTTCTGTTGCCTGTTTGGGGGGCTGGGGATGGCTTTTGTTCTGTTTTTGTACAATAGCTAGTGTGATAGCTAGTATGATAGCCAGTATTCATGATCCATGAATAACAAGGCACATTCCTATTCACCTTCCACCAAAGCAACTGGTTTTAAGCCACCTCTGGTAAAATGGGATAAATTGCCACTTTTTTTAGGTACTTGATATTAAGTGACTGAGCGCTCCTGTGCAACTATCACATCTTCAGGACCGAGTTATATTGGACTAAAGTATCCCAAGGCAGGAAAATTCAGATGATGACAGGTTATGATATTCCTCTGCTCCTGTTACTTGTGGCCAGAGAACTAGGTAAATCACACTAGACTTACTCAAGACATCTGAACCTGCTGCAATAAGAGCAGGCAAGGCCATTGCTCCAGGCTTAACTGGAGCCATCTGGAGCATTAGAAGCATTTGGCTACCCTTTCCTATTTAATTTTTTACCAGTTTTGTTTTTGTAGTCCCACAGGAGATAGAATTTTTAAAACAATATAATGGGATTTCCAGTCAACCCAAGGATGGTGCATTTCCTGACCATGTCTAGCAGGAGGATGCCTGTGCTGCCAGAGCACTTTATGTGAATAACAATAAATGAACTCCCTATTCCAACCAAGTCAATCTTTTGCAGTAATAATCATGTCTAGATGCCTTTCATTGCTACCTCCTTCTGCAGGAGGAGCAGACAGGTGCTGCATAGCCCCTTCATCCACATGGTGGCTACAACTACCCTAAAGATGTCACATTTTAAGTGGAACACAGATCCTACTTCCATGACTGGAAAACAGTCCTATCCCTCAGTGAGAGAAGAGGCAGCTTATATTCTTACTGTCTCTGGCAATGCAACTGCATTCAGTTCACTAGGGTCTCTCTTTCCAACAGAGCTTTCTCCCAACTGGCTTGTTCCAAACAAAGCAGAAATTAGCATTGCAAAATATTGCCTGTTCTCCTCCTCATGACACTGGGATGGGATTATTCACCTCTGTAATTTACACATTTGGCCCTCTCAAAACCGAAGATTCAAGTAATACAACTTTTGCAGCTCCCCTGAGCAAGCATTCAACAGTTTAATAGATTTCAGTGTTACAGTATTTTCACTGATGTCTACCTGGTGTTCTTTCCATGCCAATCGCTTACTTGGTTTCTTATGCCTGTTATTTTTAGTACGATCTTTCGACAGTAACCGTTTGTAATGGGCATCATGAGAGATGCCAAGAGCTGAAAACCTTTGCAGTGGAAGGAATGCAGAGGCAAATTCCTCTGCACAGGCCAAAGTCTCAGCTGGAATAAATCAACACAGTTTCATTGCAAGGCATGAAGCTTGCACTTAGGTATATCAGTAAAGGACATTTTCCTGAGAAATTTAGTCTGTTGTATGACAACGTTAAATTTTTTCCTTCTTCTTGCTTCTGAAACCACTCTGAATTTTAAGCTTTCTGAAACCCGGCTCAGTAATTCTCATTTCTTTCAGTCACACTTATTGACAATCAAATTAATCTAAAATGAACAAGAAAGGAGCCTGAAGAGAGATTTTCAGTTTCTGATGTTTTTTCCGTGTCCTTTTCTGTGTCCTTCCTCAATATCAGCTCCCTCCTTTCCTTGAAGTCTTTTATGCTGATGCCTCTGAAAATAATTGGAAACAGGGTAAATGCTTCTGTTTTTTTTTTTTTCTTTTTTTCCCTTGGCCTTATTAGCTAGCACTGTACACACCATAATAATTGCACTAAGATAAACTGCTGTCAGCATCATTGGCTAGTTTCACAGATCACTCTGACTGCTTTCCAAGCATCACTAAGAATAGCTTGAGACAGTGATGTATGATGCTGAGTCGAAAGCTGTCACTGCAGTGGCTCCTCTCTTACTAGAGACGTTAGCAGGAATCACAAAAATGATAGACAGGAGAATTTCCTTTGAAAGTTTGGGGTGAAAGAGGTGGCAAGAAGAAACTGAGATGCATATCACGAACTGCTTATATGCTCTGACTCTGTGCAGCGCCGAGTACAGATATCATCTGCTGGTGATTAGCAGTGCACTGTTTGTGCATTCTGAGCAGGGGGGTTATTTGTAGTTGTTAATCTGTTTTGTTGTATCACCTGAAAATCAAAGTGGAGGACATTGGCTTGAATAATGTCCCTGTGAAGAAAACAGCAGTTTAGAGCTGCAGTTTATTGGGAAGAGTTCAGAAACGAATATTCCATGAAATAGTTTTGTCTTGCACTTCTTAGAGACACGGCTACAGCAGTAGGTGGTGTGTGGCTAGAAAACGCACATGTATATGCACAATCTTAAAGGTCTTCTGTCAGCCAATTAATCTTTTAGAGCCACAGACAGTTCTTGAAAAGAGTGCAAATTCATGCTCTTTGTTCCTTTTGTTTGACTTTTATGCCTATTAGTAAGGACACAACTAATTAACTGTAGACGAGCTGTCCCACTGATGAAATCTGCAAACCTGCTGAACAGCTACAGTGAAAGGTGGTTTCTTGTCCCTAAAGGACAAGAAAAATATGGATCTCTTTTTCCCCTCAAAAAACCTTTTAAGAGCGAACTACCAAAGGGTGCCCCTCCACCAAGTTTTGTGGCCCCTTACTGATCTGTCCAAAACTGCTCCTTATGAGAAATGGCTGAAGCATTCAGAGTTCAGGAGACAATTATTTTATTGGTCTTTCTTTTACCTTTTGCATCCTCAGCCAGGATCCTGCCCTGGTAGTTGTCCTGCTTCTTGCTCGCCTTGGCTGATTGGAGTGGAATGACAGGGAAAGGTCAACATTTACATACTCAGATGGGCTTTCTATATATTTCTACAAGCCTTGTGGACATGTGAGTGCCTGTGGGAGGCCCATACCTCAAACAGATGCTGAGGAGATGACCGAGCAATGGCTGGTGCTTGGCTGACAGTACCTGAGCCGTTATTTCAGCTCTGTCATGCTTTTCTTCCAGGATGCATTTCTCTGAACATCATTTCCCTCAGAAACTTTTAAAAGCAAGGGTTTGACTAAAGAGGTAACACCTGATAATAGGAGTGTCATATCTACAAATCTTAGGTGGACATGCAGGCTAAGTCTGTGCCCACATGCAGTGTGGAGCACTAGGAATGGACCTGTCATGTCACAGCCAGAGTTAAGTTTGCGTGCACACTGCTTCTGGGGGTGCTGCAGAGAGGGCTAAACTCCTGTTAGCAGTTTCCTCTGGTTTCCTTTCATCCCAAAGGACATCAGTTTGTGCGCTGGGGGAAAGTTCCACAGTGCAAAGCAAAGCACAGCACAGGAAAACAGCAATTCACTGTGAAGGTGCACTGATGATCTGATCTAAAATGCTAATGGGGATGCATCAACCTAACCTGACCATAGCAGCTCGAGCTGCATTTCAGTTCTTGTCATCTGGTTCTGGGAGAGCTTTTCCTTAGCCATGCATTGTACTTTGATTCCCAGGGAAAACCCCTCCTTGCAGAGAAAGCAAATGTGCCTGGCTGATCTGTAGCAAGGCTTTATGTTTTCAGCACTAGGCTGAGATTACCATCAAACCGCTGTACAAGGAAGACAGGGATGTTTACCTGCTGCTAACTGCGCTCATGCTGTAATATCATTCGCAATCCCTGTGTCAAACCAATGCCCACCACTTGGAAGTCAATGAAAGCGAATCAAGAAGGCAGAGGAGCCTCTTGAGGTTCTCATCACACCACATCCATTCAAGAACAGAGGCTCGGCTTGTTATGATTACTATGTGGAGGGGAAAGCTTCCAGCCCACACATCTTGCAATACGGAAGATCAACTCCACCAGCTCCCTGGAGGCAGGGATGCTTTTCTGGAACAAAACTTGCAGGTTTCTAACAAGCACTTCCAGTTGCAGCAGCAGTTCTTAACTCAGGCCATGCTTTAGTAACTTTGCATGCTTTTTATACTGAGTTACTATCAAAGGCATGCATATGCCCTGAGTCGGAAGTATTAAAGATGTGTAGCTAACAGATTTTATCAATAGAAAGGGATATATTTGCATACTTTTTTAAAATGCTTCTACAAAAGCACAGAGATGCTCAGATTTCTTTGGAGGTTTGTTTTAAATATCTGCAGTTTTAGAAACATTAAGCCTCACTATCTTCAAAATTAGCTTTTGCTCTCTATGAAATCTCCACACCAAAACACATCAAATCAAGCTTGAAATTTCCAGCTGCAGCCACTGCCAATTAATGTGCTCGTACCCAGAGAAGGGTACACCCCTGCACCTCAGACTGGCATCATTCAAGGCAACCTGAACTGGTTCAGCCTAGGCTATCTAAAATGAATTGTAATTACAAGTCCAAAAAAAAAAAAAAATCCTCCTAATATAGTTTCTTTGAGAAAGCTGTATTTGCCCCAGAATTGGAAAGGGCTGGAGGCAGCCCACTCTATGGTCCAAACTCGCGTCCTTCAGAGGCAGGTTTCACCAGGCAGCTTCAAGGAGGAGCTGATGGAAGAGGCGGGAGGGAGCAGAGCTGCTGTAGCCAGCAGCTTCCTGGCATCTGAGGACCAGCAACAGACAGAGGTTCAGACCCGTCGCGGGTGATGGGAGCCCTCTGCAAGGAGCCAGAGACAGCACAACCAACCTTGGAGCTTTGAGGCGTTTGCAGCAATGCAGCTTGCATTCGTGTGGTTCTTGGCACCACAGCTGAGGCGAATGCTGCACGTCGATTATTTCACCTCAGGCATGGAATACATTTTGCACTTGAAACTGCCTCAATTTCAGCTGGTGCTGAGCTAAAAATACCCTGCTATCATGTGACAGTAGTCCCTCTCTGAGATCCATTTACTTCGGAGCAGTGATGGTAAAGCACCAAGATCAAAATGTTATTCGGAGACTAGGAGCATGCAGCAGATGAACTTTTCAGCCTGCGAAACATCTTTTATTTCTGTAACTCATCTAAGTTCCACTCTGTAAATCTAATGAAAGAATATAGCTCTAAGAAATGAAGCCAAGTGAATAAACGTGAAATGAAGGATTAGCTTCATTTGATAATAGCAGACCTGTGTGCAAAAATGTACCTTTTCCCTCCCCATTCTATTTTTAGTTTGGAAAATTTCATATGTTCTCTCTAAGCTCAAGGTATTTTTAAGAGCTAAGCATGTTATTATGCAATATACAATAAACAGTATGGGAGGAAGAACAGTAATATGGTTAATGCAACCTCCCTAAGCTGGACCAATTTTGCTCTTGATGAGAGTAATGTGTTTAATATCCTATACAGTGAGGCATTTTATATATGACCAACAGAGGCTCAGCAAATGTGTAACAGAATCTTATGCTCAGGGCTGTGGCTGTATAAAATGATGTCTCCACCCAGCCCCTCAAACTGCCACAGTGTTTAGCATTTCCCTGACAGGCTTCACGCTGGGCGCCTGGTGCCGAGGTGCCTGGTACAAGAGCGCCAAGGAGCCCCATGCACCTCCCTGCATCCAAGGACGAAGGCACAGACCGTGGTCCTGCAGATCTGCCAAGGAGCATGTAGGTGGGCCCAGGCCGCTCTCCTGGCACTTGACCTTTACTGAGAAGACACATGTAGGTCAATTGCAAATACCACCCCTCAGATCAAAGGAAGGTGGTAGATCGCTGCAGAGCATGCAGCCAGCTGCGTGGGCACAGGCACAGCCTAGTTTATTTGTCCACAGTGAAAGGAACTGAGAAGAGGGCTTTGGATAATGAAATAGTGGGCAGAGGAGAGACAGAAAGAGAGGAGAAGAAAGCAAAACATAGAGTATTTTAACTTATTCAACTCTGTGTGCAGCTGGTGAAGAGCATGGGGGGAAAAATAACTTCCTTTCCAAGCAGAAGTTTTCTGAAGGCTTCCAGGCTTCTGAAAATATCTAGGTGGAAACATCACTCATTCAAAAGAACAGTGATAAATGCAGAGAACAACATAACTAGCTATTGCAGAGTGAAAATCATCCCATGTGCTGTCACTCCATCTAATATTGACCCAAGTTCCCAGATTTTGAGTTTCAAGGAAAGGATATGAGTGTCTAAAAGACTGGCCACAGTCTTCTCTGGCCAATGGAATTTGTGATGGGAGACACAGCTTTTTCAAGGGTTAACCCAAAACTGTGGTAAGGAGATTACCCAGGCTCTAGGGGTTATTTCCCCTACAGGCAAGGCACATTTCTCTCACATAAATATAATACATATGAACATATGCGCATGTGTATTTATTATATATATATATTTATATAAGTATATACACATACAATTTAGAAATCTCCAAAGAGAATACTTCACTATACAAAATTCTTCCTGTGGGAAGAGGAGAGCAAGTATATGACAAACGTTGCTTTTATTCCTTAATGAACCACTGTGAAACATTACACTACTTAGTGTGGTATAAGCAGCATAGAATAAAATAAAATATAATGGGTACAGAAGGAGGAGAGAAGGGGTGTGTAGAGAGAAAGGCAGCTGCAGGGGCCTGGGTGTTGGCTGGGGGAGGCAAACAGCTGTGTGAAATGGTGTGAGCTGGAGCAGCTGGAGAGATTTGGGAATGCTTAGGGAGGATGGTGGCCTGGGTAGGAAGAGAGGTCGCTAGGGAAGTGTAATGTGTTATTCAAAAGAGATAATGTGGAGGCAGGATGTTTGTGGAAGAGGTGGCTGGAAATGGATGTTTCAATGAAAAAGACTTTCATGTATAAAGAAGCTCAGGTGGAGGAGAGAGAGTTTGGCATATATTGTGGCATTTATATCAGAGTAGTATTTGTGTCTGTCTGCTTTGAATCACTGGCCCTCAATCTGTCAGGGTTGTCCAGCCATCTTGGAGACATCATTTTTGATCCTTATCAGTATCAGCCTGGATGCCTGCATAGAGAGGAGACCATCATCCACTCAGGAAAAGGTTGTCATTCTCCACCACGACATCCTTCAGGCTAAGCCATGAAACTGGGTAAGATGCTTTCTGTAAACTGCTCAGGATTGGAAGCAAAGGAACTACTGGTTATAGGTGGAACAGCACTTCTTTTGTTATCTATATATTCACAGTACTGGGAAGACTACAAGACATAGTTATTGAAGCTGATGAGCAGACATCATCATCTTTGTACATGAATATGGAGGAGGAATTAAATCACGGGTAGTGTGTGACATTTTAATCCAAGAACACAATTTGTCCAGATATTTTCTTAAAGGTTAGTACTCAAGGAGACTCCTAAACCATCATCCATCAGAATATTTGGATTCCTGCTCCAAGGAAACCAAAATAAACAGCATAAACTTGATAGTTCAGAATGACCTTCTTAATGTTTGCTCTCTGTCACACAGTGGCCTGCTGTATAACATGAATTTCATTTTAGTCGCAGGCTGTTTTACTATTCATCGCTAGGCATGATGAGTTACTCACCTCCCAAAATCAGTCCTGATCATTTTATAAGCATCCCATACAGTAATCAACTGTCTCCTGTAAGAAGTATTTGTTATCGGTAGCAACCTACTTTTATTTCCCATCAACAAGATTTACTGGCACGAACAGCAAAGTGAGGATGGATGTCTAACAGCTTTTGTTTCCAGTTTCATACATGGCTAGGCAGGTGACAACATGCCACAAAGAGAGCGTAAAGAGAGGCAGACTAATCAGGCCAGGTCCTGAAATGGCACAACTGGGGTGATAAAACACACTGATTATGACTTGTTGTGCATGACATTAATTATATCAAAAGGCAGATGGATATAAAAACAAACTGTAGAAAGATGGCACCATGGTGCTCCATACTGCTGCAATCACTCTCCTTGACTTTCGGGTGAAACTCAATGGCAAATCAAAAACCAATTTCATTCATCACTGGTAGCCCAGCAAACTAAACTAGGGATTTGTAAGCCAGTGATTCCCAGGGAGTTTTGTCACTGTTTTCAGTGAAGCCAGAACATCTCCAAAGCTTTCTGAAAACATATAAATAATCTGATTTGGCAAAATAAAAGTGAGTTGATGCTGAAGACTGATGCAACCTCAGTCATCTTAGACTACATCCCTCAAAGCAGAAGTGCACGGCCTATGACCTTCAGGATATCTGCACCCAGCTAACATTAGTGCTGGTATCACCAGAGGATCCTGGGGATCCAGTTAAGGTTAAAGTCCAACATTTTAGGAACCGCATGCTTCAGTATGCTTGAAATTGAACATCCACAAGACTGAGAGAAATGAAGCTCTAGTCCTAACCCCGTGGTTATGGAGAAAGGCAGTGGATGAGCTCAAGGGCGGCCCGTGGCAGAGCAGAGGCCAACACCTCCACTTCCGGACACCGTCCTCAGGCTGCTTCGTCTCCCTGCGTAGGAGCCTGCAGCCCACGGGAGATGAAGTTCACTGAGGCATAGTTTCCACAGGCATTTTCTGAATGTAGCTATAATTCAAACTGATGGACTCTTGAAAGTGTCTCAGCACCCCATCTATCTAGGTCTGATTTGATTCCATCAACAAAGCAGCTGAGTTTTCTTTTCCCTTTTCCTTTTTTTTTATTTTCCCCCTCATAAATGCAAACCCTGTAGGTTGCATGCATCAGGAAAACTGAATATGATATAACAATGGGTCAGGAAAGAAAATACCTGGTTCCTAAGGACCCACACATTTAATAATAATAAAAAGGCTAGTACGAGACAGAGGAGATTATACTGATTTACTGCTACCCTATCTGCAAGTGTTCATGAATATAAATGTTTATATTTTTATTTGGGCTTTATGATTTATTCATTATATACATAAAAAGATAATGAACAATATATCTGCATGCTATGAATCTGGGCTTCATTGAGAGGTTTCTATTGACAAAATAAACCCCTGAAGATGAATCTTCTGTTTCCTTCCTAACCGTATTTGAGGTGCCAGAAAATCTTTGAGCCACATTTTTATTTAAAATAAGTACACAGACATTATGGGAGCAAGAACACTATCTCTCTCTCATTTGTACTCACTACCCCCCCTCCCCACCATATTCTATCTTCAAATTAAGAAAATTGCTCACATCTGCTTTGCTTTTGATTGTTGTTGAGATAATCCAACAAAACAGGAAGTCACTAATTAAAAATGACTGCAGCCGTTGTTTTATACATTTGAATAAAATTCAAGACTACAACTGCTGAAAAATTGTTCACAAAAAATATGGTGTTATATGGATGTTTGACTAGATAATTTTCACATCAATTTAGTTTATTTTTTAAAAGAATCTGTCGGGCAAAAAATATTATGGGGTGTTTTACAACCAATCAAAAACTGGAAAGTCTGTTTTTTTTTAAACTTTCTTTTTCTCTTCCATCCCCAATTTATTAGCCTTCTAAATTGAAGACTTGTAAAGAGCAATTAACTTAATTTCTCTTCAGTAAGAACTTAACAATATCAAAGCCAGGTGTACAAGCAATGTTTCTGGACAAATATACACAAGTTCATACACCTGGGCATAACCCAGGTGTATGAACATTTTTTCTCATCTCATGAAAATATAAAAGGTAACTAGAGATTTCAGCACTGCTTTGAATTCCAATGAATATAACAGCTGATTACCCAAAACGTTAAGCCACAAAGTTCCACCTGGTAATTAACTATGACGCCTGTATGAACGGATGTTGTAATTTCCACAAAACCAGTGAGTATGCCTGCAGAAGGTGCACCTCTCAAAGGTCCCTCGCAGGTTATCAGAAATGCCAAGTGCAAAAGTGAGCGAAATTTCCTATGGTTTCAATGAATTTGATTGCCTTATTCCCTTTCCATGCAATTTGATAAGAATATTCCCTCTTATTTTGTATAATTTAGCCACAGATTTTACATAAAAAAGTTGTAATATGCAGTTTATTTTGTATATTTATTTGGAAACATGCATTTAGTGCCTCGAACATTGAGGTATTTGCAGCTGAAATAGTTTGTGCTCTATCTTTTGTGGAAGGTTTCCTGTTTACTTTTGCAAAAGAAGCCCTCAGAATATTAAACTTGTTCCCCTTGGCTCATGTTCTAGCTTTCAATTAAGTAAGGTTGCTTCAGTCTGCTCAGGAGCCTCAAATCAAAGCCCAGGAGTCAAGGAAAGGTACCTCTCTTATTCCAGCAGGTCTGCGGCAGAGTTGTACTTTATTGTGGCCCTTTGTATGCAGAAAATAAAATTGGAAAGGCATATATTTTAGCAAATACTTTGGAAAATCTGTTAACTTTGAAATAAATATATATATTTCAACAAAACCTTACTGAATTTGCCTAGGACTCAAAAGGACACAGCGGGTTCCAGCAAGCGCACTACTTGTCAGCCCTGCATGACAGTGCACATCCATCAGCAGGTCAGTCCAACACATCCTGGATTGCTGCGGGTGCCTGAGAAATTGGAACAAGGAAAGAAAACTTGCATGGACATCCAGACACAGGAACAGGCGCAGAAGCAGCTCAAATGCCCAGGCTACCATTGTTGCCTCCCTTTGCTTCTCTCTCAAATTTCTTCCCTCGGCTTCCCAAAGGGAACCTCTTCCCAAGTGGTGCGGGAGGCCTGGCCCTCCCAGCCAGGCTCCTACTGCTCCTTCTACAGACGGCCTTTTACTCATCGACAGACAGTTTCGTCTCTCAGAAGAATATATCAGGCCCAGAAGACATGCTTAGACAGACGAGGGAAAATACGGCCTCTGGCAGGTTATTTCTCTTCTGTTCCTGCCCTTGCAGGGACCACAATCCCTTGAAAAGTGAAAACCTTTAAGCCACCTTACGTCTCTCATCTGGGTTCTCTTCTTGCAACCTTTTCCATTGCCAATGTGAAGGTAAATTTTATGCACGGGGACCGAGGGTGAAGGAACAGATGCTGCTCCTGTTTCCTCCCTGTTATCATCTCGCTCCCAGTGATGCTCCCTATAATGATTTCATTGTACGGCTGCATTTCCTGTACGCTGAACAATGAATAATGGATGCAAAAACTAAGTGGCGTTTCAGGTTCATTAGTATGCATATTGTTACAAATTCATTTCAGAAGGTGCTGTGAAGCCACTCTCGTCTCTTTTGTATTTTGAGGTGTCATTGCTTCAGGCTCTGCTAATGTTCATTTTGTATTCATTCATTTGTGTCTGTAGTTTTACCTGGATTGTAGGCAATTGTCCTTATTTGCAAAGCTGGGGTTTAATTTCCTGTAGGAAGCATTTCTTTTGTCTCTAGGGCTCATTCTTCTATTACCATCCACCTCGAGAGTACTAACGCACTGCCCTGCTGGTAGGCTGTAATTTGTTTGTGTTCTGCAGAAATTTTTACCACTTCTCTTCTCAAGAAATAAAGATCAAGATTACCTTACTTTCTTCAGTCTAGCTACCAGTAGTCAAGGTTTCACATCTCTTCATTTCTATACCTGAATGCTAAATAGTCTGTGAGCTCCCAGCCACAGTCCTGCAAATCCTTGTTACCTTTGGTCCAAGTCCAGCTGCAGTCAGAGTCTTTGCTGGATGCTCAGTTCCTGGAAAGTGTTCCTATCAACCATGTAAAAGCAAGTCATGTAATATAATTTTCTTACAAAGCTGAACAGAAGCCACCTCCCGCTCCATTTGTGAGCCCCAGCAGTACATCTTTCAGTTATTCCTTTTATTTATATGACACACATATTTTATTCCTTCTCATTAGCCTGTTCAATAACAACCCATGATCTTTCAACAGATTGATAGCAGATAAAACTTTCATATTACTGGCTCTGTTTTTATTTCTGTTTTATGATGTTCCCCCTCATACATGCACACTCATGCTCCCTAACAACAGCATATCATTAGGCCTTGCCTTTGCCTATTGTTAGCAATGAACTGATAAAATGTGGTAGGATGCTATGAGAAGTACAGCTGATCCCAAGCCTTTTTTCCTCTCTGTACTATCTATATTGGACCAATAACCATACAGCACTATCTGCTCAAGGAAGTGCGGAATGAACTGCAGGGACAATGTAAGAAGGGGACAATAGTGAGCTATAGCTGTGCTCTCCCAGGACTCTTTGCACAAAAGAACAATCGCCCAAAGCAGTCTCTCTAAAATGGAATTTGCAGTGGATAATATTCAGCGTATGCATAGTGAATATAAAGTAATACAGTAGTAGCTGATAGCTGTTTCTCTGTGCATGAAGTGCCTCTTATTGAAACTGTTTCTTGTCTTTGACAGTGTATGCAAAGCCTTCTTAACAGTACATGCAGCACTGTCTGTTAAGGATAAAATATTCAGACTAGAGTACCAAAGACAGGTAGCAAAACCCAGCTATAGAAATGAGTTTTTCTAACATCTGGTATCAGGAAACAGTGGCCACATTTGATAATGCCAGTGTGAGTGACTCTTGGGACAAAGCACAGAACCTTATGACAGGGAAAAGGGTGAGTCTTCATTGCCTGGATTGTCCCTTTTTCCTCCCATAGAAGTCAAAAAAGTCCAGTTCTGAAATTCTTTGGTCATACGAAATCAAGGGTAAAAATGGACCTGTTAACACTGGTAAATTCTCGAAGACTAGATGAGTTGGTCTCAGTGAGCTCTCCAAAACTGGGCTCTCCATTAGGAAGCTCCTAATCTGGGCTATGCTCAGGATGTGCTGCAGTGAGAGCAGGCATACAAGCACCGGTGTTTCCTTGCCGAAAGGGCCAGACAGCGTGTCCCTGAGCAGAGGGTGCGCACAAAGTTACGCAGACAGCACGGATGAATCTGATCTGGGGTGTGCAAGAGCACAACCCGTAGACGTACCACAGGAGGAGACAGGGATCGACCATTAGTGGCTCATTTCTGCTTGTATTGTGGTAATTTGCCAGGCATCAAGCAGATGCTGATCTCTGAAGTCTGAAAAACAAAAAATTCAGATCTTACAAAAATGTTCTCTATGTACAATTCCACTACAGAGATAATTATGACTACAGCAACAGGCCTCTTTATAAATATTGGCATCTTATGCACTGTATGTCTATGTTTCTATATAAATATGTGCATGCATACTTAATGGAAACACACAAGCATAGTATTATATATATATATGAATATATTCACACATACATCTTTCTAAACAAATACGCTAGTTTCTCTAAACAAGCACAAGCACACATACTAACAGATACACATATTCATCATATTTTTTTTTAACAGGTTTGCTCCTACCTTACTATCCTCACTTGCATTTGTTAACGCACTGTATGTAGCAACATTTCTGTAGGCAAGGGATACCTCAAAGGACACTTGCTGTTAGTCCAGCTCATTTAACTATTCTAAATAGAGTTTTACTGTACAATTCTCTGGGAACTTGGCTGTGCTCAATAGGAGATAATCAGCTCTGGTATAAACTGCATAACCTCCAGAGGTTAAATGGAGTTGGGCAGCTGCTTAAAGTCAAGGCTAGTTTCTTCAGTTGGCTTCAAAGTTTACCACTGTTCAGTTACTCCATAACCTTGCCAGAGCCAAAGCAGAGGAAGCAGAATGCAATTTCTCCTGAATGCCAAAAGGATCCCCTTTGTAACCATAACCTGTCATGTAGGCAGGTCAAAATCCCACAAACACTTGACCTCACTTCCTCCCTTTGCACAGCTTGGCAAATGATGCCCCCTTGGCCCACAGCCTCCAACCAGCCACCAATGCCACCAGCAGGAGCCACGTATTTGGCCTCACCATGTACATAAGAGGTGTCTATTTTACTGCTAGAGCCACCTGGCAGAGGTGCCACGAGAACTAACGCAGTTTGGGTTGCATGTACTCAGCTTTCATGGCAACGTAGGTCGAGTAACAGACCACAGACACTCATCCTTCAGGCACGCAGCTCCCAACTGAAAAGCTGGAAAAGAGCATGGCAGTGTGGGCTCTTTTCTTGCATTTTCTTTCTTGGCAGATTGTTCTTTGTTCTTGGCATCTACTTGATTCTGGGGATTTTTTCGTTCTCGTGAAACATTTAATTTTTCTTTTTAATACATGCCCTGGCACTGAGCACCTGCTGCAATTAAAACGCTGGTATTTGGTTCCTGTGAGGTCTATTCTATTATGAAGTTTTACCCATTGATTGTAGACTAATGAACCCATCAATTCATCACAGCACTTCTATTACCCTACTGCTGTTGTGGGATGTCGGATTGCTGAACTGGGGTAAGAGCACACCAAGTCGGCACACCGACTCTCTTGCTACTGCCCCAGCCACTGTTAGGAAGGTATAAAAAGGTAAAGTAATGAGAATTTCAATATAGTTCAACTTTGTGGCCTTTCTGTGCAATGCTGGTTGGTTCCTTCTATAGTAGGGCTTTTTCATTTAAAGCAATTCAGTTTCAGCAATACTTGCTCTTTGGAAACTGTAGGGTTTTAGGGTGATCGAAGTCTTGATACTTCATTCAGAAACAGCGACAGAAAAAATGATAGCTTGCTTCCCTCCTAGAAATTCACTTCTAGAAATTATTTGGATTGGGGTCTGAGCAAAGCCTTGATATAAGCAAATTATGGTAAACAGAAACAGCAGGAAATAGTTTCAACAGCAGCAATATGTTTTTCTTCCATTATGTCAGATGCTGATAATGCTTCTTTTTTTCCCAAGGCCAAATCTCAGATTATATGCGACAGATTTATTTATCATTTCATAGATTGTTTTCTGGTTTTTTTTGTTTTTTTTTTCAGATTATTTGGGATTGTACTGATTTAAGTCAGAAATGCAGAAATGCACAAAAATAAAATAAAAAAACAGGCCCACAACATGAATTGTTCTTAAGGTATGACTTTTAATTTGGAGCAATCAAAACCAAATTAAAATATATTAAATTTTTAAAAAATATATAAAAATTATATCTGGCAGTCTTCATGTCTTTCTTGAGAAGACTTTTTGGTGTTGGCTTAGAAGAGGAAAATTATTAAAGAAGCACAATTAAAAAAAAAAGACACCAAACTGTTCTTCATAATCATATCATAGAAACCATAATGTCTACGTAAAAAATATGCACAGAAAGGGTCTGCAAGCACAAGCAAGAGGAACTGAGGTTTCTGGAAAAAAGAGATGCCTATAGAGAAAGCTGGTTAAAACACAGGAATGAACATAACATTTTCAAACTGTATTCATTTGCTACATCCAAATTTAACCATCAACTCATTTACTTGACTTTTTTTTAAGCCAGCTGTTGCAACACATATAGTACTCTGATTATCCAAGCATCTTAATTCTAAGACTAGATTGTGTTTAAGTGTGTAATCTGAGGCCACAATACAGACATGGGATGTGGGCAGCATAGGCATTTTAATAACATGTCCATCTGCTACACATGCCCAGACATGGGTTTTTCTGGATGTGGGAGATGGAGCATCTCGAGCACTCGTACCTAATTTTCTTTAAAAATAAGGCCAACAATTAGCTAGTAAATTGTGGTGCTCCAAGTCTAATTAATTGGTGTTTGCAAAAAGTTCCAAGATTCTCCAGATAAAATGTGTTACAGAAGTGAAAAATATTACAAGCAATCTTCACTGGTATACTAATAATATAGAATGTAGGAATGCAGCTGCGTTATAAACAAAAGACTCATAACAGGTTTCTTTTGCAGTGAGTTTGTTAGCAGAAGCAATTGATTGCAAAGCAAGTACAAAGTGCTGCTCCTAGCTATGGTTCCTCAGGAATCTGGCAAACCTAAGGTACCTCATCCATTTTTTATTGCTGAGCACATGTGAGGAAGTGCAGTGGCTGTGGTGCTGCAGGCACCTTCACCCAGGAGGTGGGCGACTCTCCCCTGTCGGCCTGCAGAGAGATCCATCGCTGCTCTGCTGTCAAAACTCACAAAATAAGCACATGGCTTCATAAATAAGTGAAGGCTAATGAAAATTCTGGATTAACATCTAACTTTTTCACTGCAGAGGGCACTGGGAGAGCTGTAGTTGAATCAAATAGGATAAGATTCATGTCCTCTCCATAAGCTTGTATGCTGCCCCTTGCCGAGGATACAGTCCTGACACTCTCCTTCCTACAGTTTATCTGGGATGAACATGAGATGGGAGATGATGTTCTGAAGTCCCCCCATCAGCTGGGAATCCAAAACATGCTGAGCTGGATTTCAAAAGTTGATAGGCTCCCAACCTACTCTGCTATGAGCCATCAGCAAAGCTCACAAAAGCTTCATTATTGTTGTTGCCACTGGTCTGAATGAATACATACGCCCAGTAAAGTCCCTGGGGACTCAAGAAACCGTATCTATTTTCTTACATATAATCCCTGCCTGGGATTTACTCCAAGTTTCAGTCAGCTGCACAAACTTTTTCTGTGCACACAGTTTTAGCCAATTCTGCCCTTGTAGGGGCACCCTGAGCAGCATGACAGTGCCAGACACCCTGCCTTGGGCTCTCTGCTGGGGTTTGGTAGCCCCTGCTCGCCCACATCCGTTTAGCACACAGGTGGCACTGCAGGGATGTTGCAGTGTGCAGCTGGGGCTGTCAGGATGTATGACACAGAAAAGAAGCAAGATTACTAGGTCAGGAGGAGTGATGATTATAAAGCACCTGATGCCTGGCTGCATATAGGGAGTTATCAACCAAGCAAAGCCCCAGTAGACCATCCTTCCCTACACTAGCACTTAGTATTCAGAAATAACTGAGTATTATAACTGATTCAGAATTATTCAGAAATAATAATTTGATATAAAAATAAACTATCTGTGATCAACAGAGCTATTTCAGAGAAATAGAAAGGTGGGGCAGAAACCTTGTCTCAAAGCAGCAGCAAGGGTAGAGATGTGGGTAACCTTGGTGCATGACAGGAGAAGGGAAGGGCTGGATATAGGAAGCCTCATTTCATGCTGTTATTATGAAACACAGATTTGGTAATAGAAGCAGGGCCAGAGCCTTTCTGTAGAAATGTACCTATAGGACCTGAAAGACTTCCAGTATGGAAATGTTCTGTTATTTCTCTATGGTGATTTCCTACTAAAGCTACTGGCCTAGATGGCTACAACATACCCTGTATCTTTGATGCACCTGTAAACACACTGGTGTTGCATCCCATATGTTACACTTGGTTACTTCATTATTGTTCTTGACACTGGTGTGAATGAATACCTACGCCCGGTTTCTTCTGATAAAGTACGCTCATGCAAGTTTCTCCCTTAATGAAGGTTTGTGGGAAAGTCTGAAGGCATCCCCAAGTGATATTCATCTACACTGAACGGAGGACGTGTAAGGCTTTACTCCTGTTCTTCAGCTCCTTTGCCTCTGTCTGCAGTATTTGGATTTGTCTAGCAGGTCCCTTTGTTCCAGCAGCTTCCCGAGAGATAGTTAGGCTGCAGAAGCAGCACATGTGGTTGATGCAAAAGTTCTCTCTCCCCCATTACAGAGCAAGGCAGTAGGAGAAAAATGATTTATAAACAGAAGTCTGAGGTGACTGCAGTACTCAGGACTAATTGCACAATTCTATTAGCTCACTAAGTGCTTTACATTTGTCACTGACCTGGTGAAATGAACCATGGGTTTTCAGACTCTTAGTCACAGCCATGGAGGACAGGAATTAAAATCTTTGCTTAAGTCCTGCTGGCCGCAAAGCTGCAGACAGTGACTGTGCAATGTGAGCAGAAGAGAGCAATACCTTTTGCTCTTGCTTGGTTCAGCTCCAAAGCTTGAGGGACAACCTCTGAGAAAGCTCCATTTGTTGCATTCACATAGCAGCCCATATTCCCTCCTGAACTCACTATCTATCCACATGTCCTACACTTCCCTCCCAAGCCTTTCTACCAGCTCAGACCTTTACATGCCTCCTGCTCAGTTCTTACTGACCCAGGTCAGAAACTGCCACTCTGTGGGATTCCATTGCTTATGTTGTATTTTGACCAGGGTGGTGCTCTCCTATGGCATGCATTAGGGGACATGACTTCAGACAGTTAAAAATGAGTATTTTACTGTAGCTGTGGCAATATGACTCTACAAGAAGAAATTAAGTTGCATGACCAACAGGCACAGTGTGATGGTCCTGTTGTATGTTTTTGTGCTACATGATATTTTAAGATGCTTCTTCCATCTTCCACATTTGCTGTGCCAAGACAACTCAAAAGGCCTATCACCTCAACTCATTCTCCTTTTGGTTCATCTCTTCCCAAAGAAACTCTGAGCTGTAAAATCTCTCTTCCTTGCTCTTACCCTTCTTGAGCTTTGTTAGAGTCACCGCTGCCTTACAGAAATACAAACACAACGATGAAGCCTTGCCAGTTCTCAGTTACAAATCTTTTATCCAAAGAAACACAGGGTTGCTTTGATTTCTGCTTTTCACTCACTTGTGTGCATGTAAGGGGCTTCCTTGCCCTCCTTATGAAGAGCTGCTTTTCTGCCGCAATTCTAAGAACTGTCACATCCATCGTCACCACCATGATGTGACACTCTGACCCTCGATTGAGTGTGTCTGCTCCCACCCGGCATTTCCTTTCCCTCACCCTCAGTCCCCATCTGTGTTTTACACTGAAGCCTTGGAAGAAGCGCGCTGTTTTCAGGCTTTACAGCCAGTTTTTCGGGTGGAGCAGATGATGAGCTCACTGGGGCTGCGCTGGCCCTAGAGTGGTCTGGTGTTCCCGTCTGCGGGAACAGCTGAGTCGCTTTAACCTCTGTGCACAGCTAGAGCCAGACGAGTGCTCAGACACCTTGGAAACTACGGGTAATTAAACTAATTGTTATGTTCAAAAATAGCAAGTGGAGTAAGATCTACAGAAGTAATTAGAATTGCCACACCATTGCTATTAAGAAACAATAACGTTTCCCTTACACAGTCATCAATCTGGTAATTACCTCCTTTGATAGAGATCAAACATCATTAGTTATTTTTCTGATCTTCCTATGCATAAAGAGCCCAAAAGTGGGGTGACACGCCACCCCCAGCATGCTTTTTTTTTTTCTTTTGGGTCTTTTATGGCACCAGTCTTTTGGAGGGCTACAAGTTTCTTTCCCTTTACCAAAACATCTTCAGACAGACAGACAACAGGCGCATGTAATATATATGTGTGCGTAGCCTAGAGAAGTTGCTAGGCTCTTAGGAGCAGAGAATGTGTGTTGTGTTCCTTGCTCACCCTTGACTGCTTTCCCATAACAGGCAAATCAATGGCAGCTTTGCAGAGTCCACACTTCTAATTCCTCCATGTCAGGAATGAGAATCACTCTAGGACAACAGTTTTGGGAGAATTCTTAGTTTACATTATAACCTGTGAAAAGTAGCCAACTTCTCCTTTACTTAAGGCCCCAAAACCAATCCAATATCCCAAAGCTTGGATGAATCGCATAGGAAAATGAGGGTGGAAATAAATATGCTCACAAAGGAGGTAGGTGGAGTGTTAATAACTAGTCAACTGTGTTTTTTTTCAGATGGGATCAGCAAATGCAGGTGTGCATTAATAATGCTATACCCAGGTGCCTGACTATATTGGTCTTGGAAAGCTCTCAGGTCAGTGGGTTTCCATAAAATGAAGCTAATGACTGCTGTTCAAGGAGAGATTCAAAGATTAGCTCACGTCTCTCCTGTGTGGGATGTACTATACTGGAGAATGAACATAGAAGAGAGAGTCTATGTGATGAACGTTGACAAAAAGAAATTCTTATTGAAACCTTTCTGTCCATATGGTACACAGGTCTCCACCCTAAAGCTAGACTGCTTCAGGCATCCTAACTTTGAAGGCAGCGTTGAATCGTTTTGACCAATAAAAAGGGCTGAACGTTCTTGCTCCTTAAGAAAAGACGTAGGAAAATATTAGCATTTAACTTCCTGGAGCAGATATTTTCTGTTTATAAAAACTTAGCTGCTCTTCTTTGCTTTTACATTGTATTATCATGCACTTATTATAAGGCACTGTTATACACTTATCACACAATTATCATAAACTATTATAATAATACAACCTGTGGTATGCTTTTATGGTACTGTGCACTTATATCCAAACAAGAACTTATCTGAAACAGCAGAATTTCAGTTTATGAGGACTAACTGTATAATCTTTGTATGGAATTTTTTGAGGAGAGGTACTTTATAAACCCACCCCCGGGTTTTCACAGAATCACAGAGTGGTTGATGTTGGAAGGGACCTCTAGAGATCATCTAGTCCAAGCCCCCTGCTCCAGCAGGGACACCTAGAGCACAAGGCACAGGATTTTTATTTGTTTGTTTTCTCCCTCTAGTCATTTAGCCTTGCTGAACTGATTCCTACAGTGCCTAATAATGTGACTACAGACTCTACAGTGCTAAAATGTTCCACACAAAAGCAAACAAAAAATAGTAAAAAATCCCGCAAAACTGCATTGCCTCCTCTCTCTGCTGCCAGGATCTTGCACTGAGCATTCACTTAGGCCTTAAACATGAGCTTAGATTTTCAGGTTGCCCCATGATTATCATTGCTGGAAAATTAGCCCAAAGCCTATCCTTGAATATGAACAATTCTCATTTTTTTTTCCATAGTGACCATGTAAAATTAAATCCACACTCACAACTCTGACCTTCTGCTTTATCCAGAAGTGGCAAGGGTGAGGCTTTTGAAGAGATGGGCCTTGGGGAGTAAGTCATGTTGTTTTTCAGTTTAGAGCTGTATGCAGCTGCAGCCTAAGAAAAACAAAACAGAAAAGCCCCTATGGTTTACACAAGATTTCCACCCAAGGTGAGGGAATTCTCATGAGGCCATCTGTGTTTTCTGTTGTTTGGTACAATTTTTTAAGTGTGAATTCCTGACTCTTTAATTGCCCACTTTGATGTGACTTAAAAATGTGACTGATGATGTTTACTAAAGAGAAGCAGCTTGATCACTCAATCTAGCCAAAACCATTAGTAACTGAAAATCATTTCTCTGAAATCCACTTGATATAGTCTATGTGAAATGAGTTTATTATCTTCATCCAACCCTTAAACTCTTGCATAATTAACATCAGCTTTCTGCTTACCCCAGAAAAGAGGTATTTACTAGAGGAAAGGACACACAAGGGCAATTCTGATGATCAGGAGAATGAGACAAAAAACTTTAAGAGCCTATCAGCTTGGTTATCCCCCCAAAAAAGTGGAAATTGAAAGGGGAAGACTGCTCTTTGTATCACAGTGGGAAACATCTGCAAATGAAAGACCATACGAGGAAAGGAATTGGTCAGCACTTGCTGCTAGACATACATTTGAGAAGGGAGTGAGAGAGAAGTTGGTGACTACCACAACAGTGGAGCAGCCATATAGGAATGAAAAATACGAAGCAGTTTTAAGATGGCATTAGATCTATTTCTGAAGGAAAGTTCAAGACTTGCTTGCTTCCAGTGACGGCTGCATTCGCAGAGGAGCAGGCATGATTAATCTGATATCACTCTCATCTTTATTGTGGAGGAAGTCACAGATGAGTACTTTCTATTTGCTATAGAATAGATAAATTCTAGATTCTGGTGTTTTGCCTAAGTTAAACAGATATCCTGCCAACCATTACATTTTTCCACTCTAATTGTAGAGCCTGAATACTGGTGAGGTATGATGGAAAGGACCACAGAAAGTGACCAGTGGCCAGTCTCAGTATCCCTAGTCTCTACTAGGTAGCATATCCTAGTGTCTCCATCAGAAACAGAGCACGGGGTAAGAGAAGCTATTGCTTTGACCTTCTGGGACTTTTATGTTCTTGATGTTTGTGATTACTTTCTTACCCTTAATAGTAAGTCCTGGAGGAGAGTTTTGCAATCATGTTTGTGGAACAGTCTCAGGAAGGCTGATGTCACATTCTCCGGGTTGGGTACGTTTTACCCTGAAACTTTTCCAAAATGCTTGCCACATTTTTGCGAAAGCACCCAGACAGGGAAATATAACCAGAACTAGGGTGACAAGCACCAAAACTTTAGTAACAAATAAGCGCTGAAAACAGTGGACACATGTTCAGAATCACAGGTAGACACAGCTACGTGCAAAGTAAAACTGAGAGAGGATAATGAGGCCTCCATATAGGCAAATAAATATAAATGTGTTTTTGACATGGTTATTCAAGAAAGGAGGAATAGACTAGGGATGTCTTGAGGCCCTTCCAGCTTTATTTTTTATGACTCAGTGATTTCTATGACTGCGGTTTGAAAGGGTAGCTGATGTCAGACAAGCCAGACTGCAGGGGAGCAAAGGATTTGGATACCAATCATGCTATTCCCAAAAATAGAAAGCAAAGCACAATTGCACTCAGACACTAGGGTCTGTGGCTGCTGAGATGTCTGTCTGGATGAAGGCAAACAGATTGAATTAGGTTTGACTAGAAGATAATATAGCAGCGCTAGGGGTGGAAAGGGAAAAATGTAATAAGGATAGAAATGCTGGTAGAAGGCATTAGAAATCAACATTGTTTTCGGGCAGAGCTGTAAGACTACTAGTTATGGCAAACTGCTACATAGAGATTGGAGCCCTCTGAGTCCAGTGAGCACAGTAACTCATACAGCTATTCCCATGACCCACAAATACTAAGCAAGTGAATGTGATAGACAGGAACAACAGGGAGATTCTGCAGTCACCGCTGAGCCTCAATTCAGGCAGAAACATGTTTGCAAAGGGTGCAGTCCGCTCACGAACTCAGGAGCATGTTTGCACCCGCACTCATTTATTCATCAGCAGTGTGTTGCAAACAATCATAGGAATGTCAGTTACTTGCCAACGCGCGGAGATTTCTCACGTCTGTCACTTGAGTGCGGCACAGCAATAACAGCATCAGATTCCAGCTGTGTGCTACATACAGCTCAGTATTTATGACTTTCACATTGTGGAGACATTTGTTGTGGTCCCATTCATCTGGGTACAGCTAATACATCAAGAACAAGCCAAGCCCCGGGGCGACTCGCTCTGGCATGGTACCAAACTGAGCAGTGGCAAACACAGCCTTGCTGCCTCTGTCGCAACATGACACCTAAAGACAAACATGGGTCCTGAAAAGAACTATTTGGCACCCATGTGAAAGACACCCAAGAACTAGTGGTGCTATCCATGATGTAAGCTGTCATCTAAATGTATTCATAAAATTAATAGGAAGTGCTATAGCTAGCCCCTCCTGCTGTGCTTTTGGCTATTTATTTGTATCACAGCAGCCATTAACCACCTACACCCAAGATTTCAGTGTAGTAAGAGAAGTACAAACACAGAGTGGAAAGATGACTTCTGTCCACAAAGGGTTAGCACCTAACTGCCTGGTGAACTGACACCATCCATATATAGCCATTTGCTGAGCTACCCATCTGTCATCTCCTCAGCCTGCCAGGCAACATGACTGTCAGCTTTACAAAGCCCAAGGGCTTGTGCTGCTAAAGAGAACATCCAGGCAAGCTCTTTCAGAGGTGATGCTCTCTGCCACCCCTGTGTGTACGCATTCTACCAAGTTTGCTGTGTACGGATGTTTTCAGATGACTTTTTGTATTGATATTGATAGTTGAAGTAACAGCTGTGAATATTTTTGCAGAACAAACTCTGCAAGTGGTATCTCTGACTAAACAACTGCCAGTATTTGACATCCCCAAGCAAGGGGGGAAGTCACAGTTTATGTTTTAGGAGTTGAGGAGAATGGTATTGAAATGTGTCCATGCTAAAACGCCTCCATCCTATCTGTTCCACAGTTCTCACCTTCCTTAGTCCAGCTTCCCATTTCCTCCATGAAAACCTGACCCTTTATTTTCCTTTTAATATCCCGAAGGTCTCATGTTGCCTCCCTTTTCTCTTTAGCACCTACCTCCTGGAAGATTAGCAGAGATAAGGGACTCCTTCAAGAAGCGTAAAAGGCAAAACCCAAGGCAGAAGCAGGAGCACAGGTGGTGTTTCGAGACCTCGGTGTAGGAGCCAGCACCACCAGAAGGGGCCACTAGCAGTGGTTGGGGTCCTGCTTGCAAAGGTAAACAGCCCATTAAAACCCAAAAGGTAGTAAGTACTTAGTGAGACGAGGAGGAGGAGGAAGGTGAGAGACAGAAAGGACCACAGCTCAAAGGCTTTGCTAGGGTCATGGCCACAGAGCCCAGCCCACGCCATCACAGCTCTGCTCAGCGTGACGTGTTGTAGACCTGGAGCTTGACCCAGCAGAAGTTCAACAAGAGAGGAAGGCAGGATTGGACAGAGAGGTGCCCAGCAGAGTAAGAAGGTAGGAACTGAAGGAATAACACGAGAGCAAGTCATTAGAAAAGTCATCAGACACAAGCACAGCTGAAAAAAAAAGGAGCAACATATAAGAGTATATGTTGCGTAATGTAAAGAGCAAGGAACAGAATGGTCCATTCAGCTGTTGTCACAGAGAAATCCACAGCGGGGAACTTCTCCACCAATGCATGGCTGCGGCAGTATCCATATTTTTTTCCAACTCTGGACAGATTTCTGATTCTGCCTTTCAGACTGTACTGAAGGCAGTGCCGGTAAATTAATTCAAGTTGATGGACTTGAAAATACACAGACATAGAAGGACAGTGCTTTGAAGTTTGTGTATTGGACTCCAACCCTTCTTCCATTCAGTTTAAGATTAAACCCTGCCTAAATTCATGCCAAATAATGTTTTTCTGCAAGAATGGTCCTGCTGCAGCCAGTACTTCTGAAGTGCAACACTTATCCCAAGCACCACAAAACTTGGCAAACAAAAATGATATATTTTGGTAATGCAAATGACAAAAAAAACTCCTCTGAGTGAATAGTAATACACCTCCATGACTTTAATAAGGACGCCAAACTGTTGTTCAAAATAGATTTGCCTCCAAGTTCTTTGAATCATTCATCCCTAGGACACGATTCTGGACACATCCTGGACAGTGTAGCCCAGTGGCAGTAACTAAGCTCTAGAAGCTGCAGTCAAGCAGCCAAACAGAACATATTCAAACGTGTGTAATAAAAATGCTCCATGCCATCCTTTTCTTATGCTGCAAGCTACACAATTATCCTCTTTAATCGTCGCACACACTTTCAATAAAAATAGTCATTAAAAAAAAACAGCAAAACCCGAGAATTGCTTTGGAAAAGACTTTAATTGATATGCAGAAGTTGATTTTCATTGTTTGTTATTAAAACTGGTATGAAGGGATTATCTCTTGTGGTCAGTCATGGGGATTGGCATGTTTTTGCATTATTTTTCCTCCTCAAAAGACAATTTTGAGTACTCTGAGATAATTGCTGGATCTGGTGACCATTCCAACCAATAACCACACAGGGGTTGTAATTGATATTTTATAATTAAAATCCAAAATGAGAAGGAATAATAATAATTAGTGGGGAGAGCACATAATAAGATAAGGAACAACAAGAGATTTCCTTTACGCAACGGAAACAAATTACCCTTGAGCTTTGTTAAAACAAAATCAGTTCCTTGCTTTCGGGGAGCGTTTTTTGTTTTTTGTTTGGAGCACATTTCAGACTCTAATAACCGCTAAAGGGACGGTGTATTTGTTTGAGGGAGAGATAATACTCTCGTTTGAATTGCCTTATTCCCAAATGTCCTGGATAGGAGCTGTTCATCCTTACTGCTAAGTGCTGGGCAAATACCAAACAGGCGAGAGCATCTGCCTCTTAGGTCTTGCTAGGCAATCTAACATCCCAAAACACAGAGCAGGCTGTGAGTGCTAAATATGATTTTTCCATCTTTTACTTCTACAGGTTTTATCTGTCCTCCCTTTCCCTTTTAAAGAAATTGAGATAAGACCAATTACAAAGCACTGAAGCTGGTGACCTGAGAGGCTGTGCATTTGGAGCAGGCATCCTGGCCTGACAAAGAAGAGTACGCTGATCTCAAACCAGTATATGGCTGGACAAATTTATATTTGGTGCTTGCACATTCTGAGGTCCCTCAAGCTTATTTCATGCCTATGGGATTCTCCCTGTGAATCTGTTTCGGTAAAATCTCCATGAACCATGAGTCCATAAGAACCATAAGTAAACATGAGAAAAAGTCAAAATTTTCACCAGCAGTTCTCCATCATTCTACCCTAAGAATGACTTCCGCAGAGTCCTATGTTTCCTGTGTTTCCATCGCCCTGTCTGCTAGGGCCTTTTATACTACATAGTGCTTCTAGAGAAAGGCTTATATGAAAAGGCTTATATTGATATGGTGCCTTGGGAAAATGTCATTTCCACTTTGCCATGTTCTTCAGATGGTTGCTGGTGTCATTTATTCACATTTACTTCCTGACATGCCATGTGACAAAAGGAAAATAGCATTTAAGTGTTCTCTCAAGAACGCACCTCAAAAATCACCTCCCTTAATTTATATTTTCTTTCTTTTTTAATTAATTAAAGACAGACAGAATAGCAAAAAGAAATTCAAAATAGTAATGTAATATAAGAAAAAATGTATTTTATTAAACTATTTTAAAAGATGCTTCAATTTTCATTTTTCAGAGGCTGTCTTCTTTGTAGTCTCTCTCCTTTTCTTCTTATCAATAGGTTCCTTAGGAAGCCCTTCCTTGCAGGTTTCTTCCTGTCACTTTAGGTTCAAGGCCCAAAGATATTTTGCTCTTTTAACTGAGGATATTATATGGTTCTCTGATATTTGGGACTTTGGGATCACCACCAATCCAATCCAAAGTCAATCTGCTTTGCCAAATTGATCCCTTAATTTATCAATGCTTGCCTTTCCAAAATAATAACAGTAATGTATTTAGAAAGGTACTTGAAGACTTTTTTAACATATCCATTTAGAGAGGCAGATTAAATGTAATCAAATCATGAGCATCATTACAGGATAATATCACAATAATATTAGTGTTATCTGGAAACAACATGGGATTATGAGTCACAAGCAATCTAAGGCTGAATTGCAGAACTTACAGCCATCCTACTATAACAAATATATTACCAAAGCTTCTGACTGTATTTCTTTCTGAAAATAATACTAAAATCTCAGTTCATTTCTATCTCTGGTAGTTCTCTGCAGACCCTTGGCCTTACCCGACTAAAATTTCTTCAACTATCTTTTTCCAAAATGAGTTTGATTTAGCAGATTCTGTTTTTTCCATATTTTGTCTTCATATTTCTCTCAGTTATATTTCTTGAATTATTACAGGTCTCCTTCATGACATTTTCCTTAATTTCTACTGTTCCTAAGCAATACATACTTTTCAATATCTTTACAACAATTTAGATGACAAATGGTACAAGTTTCTATTACCAGTTTTGCCGAGATTCATATCCTACACTTTCGTCCCTTTCTGTTAGTTTTTGGAATGGCACCTTGCTGTTCTGCCTACCAGCATCATCCTCTAGATTTATTTAGGCAAAAGACTGATCATTTCTTTTGGCAGATAGCCCCCAGACATATATACCTGCTTCTTCCAGGTATTACATTTCTTGGATTCTGTCTCCTCCATTCCTCCTTCCACTGGCAGATTGCACCAATTTCTGCCTGCAGGTCACACTGATCTTCAATTAGTTTTCAACTTAAAAAGGAATGTGAGTACTCAAAATTTTCTCATATAGCATCCATAAAGACATGTACAGACAGTGCACAGGGGATTTCACAAGCAGGTGTCTGCATATGCTTAAGTGATCTGACCTCCTGTTGTGGCCAGTGATAATCAAGTCAAAACATTTGGTTGAGCCCACAGAATGATTCAGATCATCATAAAATAGCCATCTAAATATTAATGCCGTTGATCCAGTATAGACATCCAGCAGCATTTTAGATGCTCTAGGGTCTCCTATGTCACCTCCAATGGCTGTCCAAGAAGAGTGCATGTACTGCATAAGGAATGGTAGGACTAGATGACTGTGTTTAATCAACTAAACTGAGTCCTTACTCACTGATATCTGAGTCACTCCCTAGGGATCCTTGTCTGTAAGGTCTAGTGCCCACATTTATGTATCCTCTGCCATTTTAGATGTCCATTATTAATGTCAATATTCTTCTGTAGGGAAGTCTATAGGTCCTTTCTCATATGTGATTGTCTTGGATGCCCTTTGGTATCTGAGATATCACCAGATGCCTATGTTCAGCTCACCGAACCTCTGTGCTAGCTCTCCACTGTCTATATGGGACTTTAGCCGCCTAGGATGCATGTTGACACCTATTCTAGGTGTCTTCATCTCAAATTGAGTCATGCCCTGAGTTTCTTCTGTGTTCCATGGTTCTATGGTGCCATGTTTTGGTGGATGACTCTCAAATTCTGGAAGTTTTAACTTACTGAAATAGTTTTGATGCCTCAGAAGCTTTACTTCACTGTTTGCCTCCTCTTTCCTGATCATTTTTTATTTTTTTCTTTAAGTAATACTAAAAAAGACTCTAATCCAAGCTTTCATCATCAAAAATACAGAAAAATCCCAACAGCATTAAAGAGACTATTTCTAAAGGAAGTCAGTCATCTGTGGAAACTACAGAACCAAAGTGGTACCCTATTCACAAATGGGATTATACAAGGAAAAGAGAGAATTTTTCCAGCTTTTAAAGGGCCACAGGTTAGCTTTTGTCAAACACAAGTCAACAACCTATAAACTACTTATAGAAAGCAGCAGCTTCATATGGCCAATTTATAGTTTCAGAGCATGCATGTATTCACGGGCAATTTTCCATGTCTATCAGGAAGGAAGAAAACAGTGTCAGTGTTGGAAGGAATGTGTCTGCAGAACCTGCATCATCACACTCAAACAGGGTGGTACAGTTGCTCTGCTCACCAGTGAGTCTGTCCTGCATCATCTGCACATCCAACACCTCCATCTCTTCATCTAGTCACCCCGTTCTCTTTGCAGCCACAGTGACTCACCTCCAGTATCTGTAAAGGTAAAGTACACAAAGCAGCTGGACCATGTGCCAACATTTCTATGTGAAAAGAAACACTTCATATTTGGGTTGCTTTGAATATTCTGCACAAAACTAACATGTTGGTTTAACAGGAATGTAATTATTAAGAATATTGTGTGCCAAACCTGAATTTTTTCAAGAATTTTTGCAGATGTATGCTATTTTTATGGATTCCAATCTGCTTTTATTTAATTCTAATTTTTCAATACAATTATTTAATTAGGAAGTAGAAATAATGCCAGGTGACTACTGTGCACCAAAAATAAAACATAATTTATAGACTAAAAAATGAATTCCAGAAATACTGCTGACCAAAATAAACACATCTAAATTATAAGGGGGATATTTGGAAATAATGAAAGCTTTTTTAGATGTTTACTGTTCTGAAATAGTGAAAAGAAAGTTGACCTTATCTGATAATTCATTTGCAATGAATAATTTCACTTCCTCTACTAATTCAACACTTCTGCAGTGCCCATATTCATTGGACAGAAAAAAAAAAAAAGAGGCTAAGCAAAAGGAAATGATGTTTATCTAAATATCAGATATGGAAAATGCTAGGATGGTAATTTAGTTATACTTGAAAAAATGTTCCAAAACTCATGTCCTAATAAATGTCCCATATCAGGAAGGAGGGGAATGTAGTTTGTATTAGGACTTCAAAGAGCAAGAAGCTGAACGAAAAGTGAACATCCCCAGGTGAGGAACAAAGCAAGCTTTTTCTGAGAGAGAGAGACATGGCAAGGACTATGTCTTTGACACACCCAGGCACCTAATTCCCACTCCGACATCCCTGAGGTCATCAAAACAGGATGTATTTGAGAATACGATAAACTCCCCAGAGCCTAAATTTAATCTGATTTCAAGTGATTTTTGAGGGATCAGGTACCTAAATCCCTTTTAAATCTGGCCCTAAAGCTTTAATGCTGCTCTCAGTTACATTTTAAATTGACTTCATTGTAGCTACTTTGGACTTACACCAATACAAGGGAGATTAGAATTGGAGCCAGAGGCATGTTCATATTGAGTTCAGGTCTCAAAAGCAAAAAGACAAAGGCTAAGGCACACTGTAGTTATGTGGAAATGTAACTAACTTGGATTTTCATCCCACTTCTCAGCTTAAATTATAGACTATTTTGAATGAATGACCCACTCTACTTGTCCAGCCACCAGAATAAAAATATTATAAAGCATCTATATTATTTATATTATCATATTATTAACAATCCTTTTCTAATTGTCTCCTCCACTTTACTAAAACAAACAAACAAACAATAATGATAATCACTTTATGGCTGATATAAACCGTTTGTTATATGTTATCTATATAAATGATTGACTGGCTCACTAAAAGAAGTAAACACAGGGGAACACAGTGTGTAGAAGCCATTGGACAAAGAATTTGTAAGGTTATGATCAATGTCATGGTATACTGGAATATTGAGGGGTCACGAGGGAATTAATTAAATAAAAGAAAGTCTGTATGATGCCACTGAATCTTTCTTGTTCATTTGCAGGAATCAATTGGGATCAATTATATTTCTGTGCTTTCTGCTAGGTATTTTTCTCATCTGCTCTTTAAAACCTCTTGCATGGCAAGTGCTTAAGAGATGCTCTCTTTTTCACATGATATTTCTATTTACCTATGGCATTAGTCACACCATTCCTTGGAGATTTTCTAACTGCATAATAGTGCCAACTTAAATGTTTAGTTAGCAGTATATTTGATACCTTATATGCTGGCTGAATCACTTCTCTCCAGAGAGCTATAAAATTACAATAAACCAGTTCCTATTTTCCATTTAGATTAATCTAAGTGGCTTGACTCAGAGTTGGAAAACTACATAGATTTTCAAGATTTCCCTTCCTAGATTATCCACCATGAAAATCATTCTATAAATTGGTCCAGTTATTTAATAAGTGAGGTTTTCTCTTACTATATAAAGGACTGGAGTTCCCTCTCAGATTCCAGCTATGTAAATTATGGCTCTAAACCACTCCATATTTAGTTAAAAGAGACGAGAATCTCTTGAGATGACTCAGCCTGTCTGAAGTCTATGGCAGTAGGATGACTACTGTCCGTGGTCTATGAGAGACTCGGTTCTCCAGCACGTGCAGGGTGATGCAGTCAAACATCTTCATCCAGATCCATCTGAAATGCCCTGGTCATGCTGCCAGGCCACAGGGTGCAAGTCTGCCCAGTGGATTTTCTGCATTACCTCTCTCTGCTGAGGTGCCCCAGGACATCTCAAAGGATACCAGCAATCTGTTTTTAAGCACCAAAATCATGCACTTAATATTTAGATGGCTGCTTAATGCCTGAGATCACTGCCCAAATGAATCTCCAGATTAGTCCTTGATGGCTTGGGTCTCCCAGAGCCTAATGGAGGAAGGTGGACTGCACGTGAATACCTTTGCTTTCTCCTTTTGTATCAGCAGCTTGTGCTTAATCACATACTTCTGCTATGATATGGTCTATTTCATTTCTTTCGAAAACCACAGCTGCCCCTTTCACATCATTCTGGCCACAGATGTAAAATGACCTTTTTCTAAGATTAAACTGGCTTAGCATCCTGATGTGCTCAGTGCTGGCATGTTTCTCCTGGGCCCGTGTGGGGCACAGCAGTGGGTGCTCAGCTGTGGCTCCCCATGCAGGTGCAACTGTGTGGTTCACAAAGCAGCAACTTCTGAGCTATGCGAGAGAGCTGGGCTCTTCCACACTGCTTAGCTCACGGACTGCAGCAGCATCTACGCCAGGCACTAGCTCTACATCCCCATCCTCGTCCCCATGCTTGTTGAATTGGACAGAGGAACACCAATGCGAAACAAATGCAACTCAGGGATGATCTCTGATTTATGCATTACACTGCCTAAAGCCCAACTGTCTGGGATTTCTTATCTTCTGTATGAAAATTTGCTGTCATGCTGATGTTCAAGGAGTAGTCTTTGTCTTCCTCCATTAATTAGCTAAACTGGTGAATTGGCAGTTGTCCCAGGTGCACTGATATAATAGAGTATATAACATATATCATAAAGTTCACATGGTACAAATAAAAAGGGCACGACTCTTTTCTTTGTTACTCATCCCATATGTTTTGTATTTACTTTCTCAATATTGTACTTTTCCTTGTTTCTTTGTAGTTTTTTCATTATTATTCTAGTAATAGTATAAGGGTAACTTAGGAAGCTACTGAAAGAATTAGGGAACATTTAGCTGAAAAACGAAAGTATTGTCTCCAAACAACTATAGAAAGAGACAAAGTATCATTTGCTCATTTGTTTTGTATTACATAAAATTGCACACATCACATTTTTACAACTGAGGAAAACAGAATTTGAAAAATGAGTCCATGAGGGAAAACAGAGCTTGTCATCTGTGCCTCTGACTAAGTGCACTTAGCAACCCTGTATGATCCCAAAGCAGCTGGAAGTCTTCTGAACTTCTTAGGCAACGAAATAACTTCATTCTGCTATCATTCTGTCATATAATTATACTGCTACAAGTAATTGCTAATAGCAAAATCTAAGAAAATAGATAAGCTAAGCACAGATATAGATGTTATAGATATTTTGGTTTGAAAATCCAGGAAGGCATATTCTTCTTCAGAAGAAAAAGACATAAATTCAGAGTGATAAAAATACCATTACAGACTGATTAGTCCCTTCTTTTTAGCAACCTTTAGCTTTTTATGTGCTTCTTTTCCTCCCAAGGTAATGAGCACATTAAAGAAGTGAAAGAATGTGAAGATAGCTACTCTTCTCCCAAGAAGTGAGTTTGTTCATTATTTCTGAGGCATTTCTTTAAGCTCCATATAATCACTTGGAAATGTAGGGCCTGCTATGCTGCTTCCTCATCCTTTTGGCATCACTCTGGTGGCATTGGGGTAACCAGTTTCTGCTTTCTTCCTTCCCAAGATCCTCATTCCCTACTGCAAAGCCCTTAGGATGGCCGTGTCCTCTGCAGCCCCATAGCACTTTGCCACTTTGCACTGCTGAGAGCAAGGAGGAGGGGGAACTACACAGGGGGATGGATCTTCGGACCATTAATAACCATCTCTCAGCAGCTGGGCACCTCCCAGGCTGAAGATGTCCGCGCAGGGAAGAAGTGCGTTATAAAATAAAGCTTTTAAAAGTCTGGGTGGGGAGAATGAATAATATCAATCCTGAAACTTAGGCCTTGAAGAGGTAGTTTTTGCTGCTCCCACTGAGCAAGCTTATATTCGATACACAACAGGTAAAACATATTATTTTGCATCGATTTTGGGCACATCTGTGAACATCATATTTCATTAATAAGAATCAGGCAAAAGGAAAACTGATTATTGCACACTGCTGACTTCACGTTCCTTCTCTCTTTATGTACCATCTATCTGAACCTGTCCTCTGTTGTCTCATAAGCTGTTGATGATTGCATCTAATACATTATCTTTTAAACCCAGCAAGAAAGTAATTACTGCCACTCATATCTCTAGGCACCTTGGCTGCAGCTCTGATTATCTGTAGCTTCAGATCAGGCAGACCCACTGACCTCTTATTGTATAAATTCTTCATTTATAGATTTTTTCTGTTCTGTGTCTGTACTCCAGGTCCATCTTTCAGACAAGGAAATACAATCATGACAGTTGTGTCCTCTAAGAACAAGCCTCCATTCCTCCTTTCCCAAAATGATTTGTAACAAAATCTTGAAAGGAACTTTGTCCTCCAGGCAAAACTTTCTAAGGTCAAAGCCTGCCACAGAAAAAAACCTTCACTTTCTGAGTACCACATCTTATTGTCATCCTCTCCTGCGGTCCCAGAGGATAGTATGCCCCCACCATGGCACCTCCTTGGCAGTGTTAGCAGCTGGAGAAGCACCAGACCCCTCTCTGCCTGGCAGCCTTCTTGAACAGAAGCTGCTCTCCAAAGCTGCAGCAACAGCATGAAAAAGTAAAGTTCCCTGTAAGCCAGAAGGCCTCTGTTCTTTGTCCTTGTTCCTCTGGCTGGGTGCACATTGATCCTTAATATCATTTGTGCACAGGGGAAAGTCAAGTTAATGAAGAAAGACCAAATGCAACTCAAGGCACAAATCTGAGGTATTTTACCTAGGTTAGATTAGAAAGCAGAGAGGAATATTCCCATACTTTTGGGGTCTAATGGATTCATCCTAAAGTCTACCTCTAAAGTCAGTCTCTGAAGTCAATCTCGAAAGACTTGTGATTAAATACAAATCATTAACAGTGTTTGTAAACCCTAGTGAAGAGTACAGGGGAAGCAGAAAAAGGATGGAAGGTAGACAGTACATCTGCCTTGAAAAGGGGTCAGGAACAGGATGATCTGAGGAATACAGACCTGGCAGTTAGTTCCTAGCAGGTTACTGCTGCAGTCAGCAAAATAATACCTATGTTCCTATGAAAAAATAAAAAGACAGAGGTAAGAAGTAGTGGTGTGGTTTTTTCAAGGATCAACCAGGTCAAACTGCTCTCATTTCCTCCTGCAACATGATTTTGGTCTCTGCAGACAGGAGAGGCACTACTGTTTTACCTCTCAACTTAGAAAGGCTTTTGCAATATATCATGCAGTATTTTCATAAGCAAATTGGAAAAACGTGGTATTGGAGGGATGAATAAAAAGCTTTGGGAAACATTCTGATTATCAAAATAGAAGTACAAACATAGGGTAAGGCCTTTCTTGGCACTTATACTATTATGATATTTTTGTTAATGTCCCGGATGAGAACACACCATAATCGTTTGGTGTAAAATGACACTCAGCAAGTGATTAGAGGATATATTTAGGTTTTAAAATTGGGATTTTAAAAGCTGGATGCTACCAGATAGGCAGGAATGCAAGTTATTCTTGAGGAGGAATTGCATGAACACAGACAGTAGGGGCATCACTTATAGCAGCTCAGCAGAACTGCTGAAAAGCATGTGAAAATTACTGCAAAGTGCATGTGAAAAAGGCAAATACCATTCTGGGATGTCAAAATAGAAAAACATTCTTCTAAGATATTTGGGGAACATTTGAGACATCTTTCTTTACATAGCACTGTTAAGGTCTAACTGGGTATACTGAGCCCCGGTTGGGGCAAAACAGGTCATCGGAGAGAAGAGCCAGTTAGACATGGCCTGGAGCATGAGCTGTGGGGAGCAATTTAAGAACTAGATTCAATTAGCTTAGGCAGGAGTCTTAGAATGAGTTGAGCCATCAACTATGTAAAGGGTTGAAGTGAGTAGAAGGTAATAAAGGATCTAGATATCCACTGGGAACAGGACAAGAGGCACTACGTTTAAGGAAGATTCAGATTAGATTTCAGGGAAAATTATCCAAGAGTGGGAATAGCGGCATCCTGGAACAGCTTGCCCAGTGAGTACACATCCTGGGAATCTTATAAACAAACAAGTAAACAAACTTCATGTGGACTCCCTAGTTCTCCTTCTTTTTTCTTCTTGCATTCTTTTTATTTTTAACTTCCCTCTTCTCCCTCCCATTATGCAGGAGTAGATGGCATCTTAAGGTCTCTTCCAGCTCAGTGACAGAATTATTACCCTAGAGGTGCTGAAGATAACTATTGCTTTCAAGATTGGGGGAAAGTGAGAGAGATTTGAGTGCATGTTATGGATACATCTGACAGGTATCATCACCCTGAGGGGACTAGCAAAAGACATTTAATTTTCACTTATCAAAAACAGCCATACTCTACAGGGAAACACACAAGCTCATCTCAAAACCCACCATTTAATTGCTTTGAGCAGTCCGATCCAGCACTGCCTTTCACTTCCAAAGTCTCTGAAGATGCTCCTGCCTTGCACATGTATTCAGTCTCCCAAATGCCACATGCATATAGTGTGACCTCTCTTTTGAAGTTCCAAAGAAGACAGGACCCCTTGAACCCCCTGACTGAACAGATATCTGTGGAAATACTGGGATGCATGGACTTTCTGATCATCCTCTCCCCTCTTTCCTTTCATCCACATGCAGTAATCTCCACTGATCTTGGTTGTGGACAAGTAACATGAAGGCAGATATACCTACCTCGTGCTTGGAGGAGCTCAACACTGTCACATCCCTCTGCCCACCCGGTCCATCCCGAGACCCCCCTATTGCCTCCCATCCATCACAGCCCAGGTGCATATAGATCAGAGGGCATGCACTGCCTTTCTTTACTCCAAGAACCAGGGGATGTTTCATCCATTTGGAGTACTTTTCAGTGCTTCCATTCTGCTCTGGAAATACTGATTTCCAGTTGCCTTGGGACACAGCCACCAATTCCATACAAGAGAAGTTAACAACTGTCAGAAAAGACATATACAGATTTGTCACTTTGCATGCTTCAAACTATGCCATGGAATGACTTGTTTCCGCAGTGTGGGACTTGATGATCTTGAAGATCTTTTCCAACCATAATGACTCGACTCTATGATTCTACGACCTCCAGAAGTTGCAGTATCACAGTAATCATAGCTCATCAGTGACGATTGTTGCAGCAAAATATACTGTTCATATTTCTTCTGATAAAATATTTTTATTTTGTCCTTTCCTCCCTGTGGACTCTAAGCATGAGAAATTTGGCATAGCCCTATAAGGGATGGTTGGGGTCGGATTCATTTCTCACTCCTCGGAGAGGGCTTGAACCACATAGTTAAATGCATTTTGCATTGAAAAACACAGCCTGTGCAAGACTCACCAAAGCATATTTAGTCCCATGTTATCTTTCATCTCCTCTCCATCCTCTTTGCTTTTTGCTAGGAATGTAATCCTACTTTTAATGCCCAGGGTGGAAGAGGTTCTGAGTTGCATGAGTCCAAGACATGCTCAGGAAACAAATGCTGCTTCCTGAAGGTTCACAGGGCAAGGATAGGTGGAGAGGCCACAAGTTTAGCTCACTGATTTGCCACAGTTCCAATAAAAGCTAATTGTGTGCAGGACATGCTACTATTACTGTTATTCATGTTTATTGTGCTAGTGTCTTATGACCAGCCAAGGATGGATTCTTGTGGTACAAGATTAGCAGATGGTCCCTGACCCATGGAAGTTGCAGTTCAGTAGCCAGAAAAAAAAGAAAAAAAAAGGCATCCAACACTTGCAAGCAGAGAGACATTCATGTATCATATTGATTTCAAAGTGCTTCATTTATTTTTGTCTCTGTGTGTGTAAGTTAAATAAGCATGGCTAAGATAAATGGAAAAGTGAATGTAAGATAGATGAGAGACAGCACCGATGAGACAAGAGCAAAAGGGACAAAAAATACATTTTAAAAATTGAAATTTCTCTTTGACCCAGAAACCCTGTGTCTTTACCAGATGTACAATACAATCCACATTTTTGCACACTCATTCTTTAGTCATAGACCATCCACCTGCAGACAAGGTTCAAGAATTTGTTGTGTAAGAAATGCAGGTTGTCTGAAAGTCATGCAGGTCTTTCAGTTGTTCTGCCTTTTTATGTCTTGTATCCAGCCACAAAAACACAGTTTGCTCTCTGTTATTGGCAAGTATCTATTCACCAGTCCCATCTGTTATACTTAACCAGCCTGACATACGATAGGAGACTGAGTCCTAAGAACGAACTGACAAGAGGCTGGTGCACACTTGCATTTCCTACCAGTGATTAAAATATATATACCATCATTTTCTGGAGATTGAAAATGGGGCAGAGTACCCAAATATCAGGCAGATATTTTAGATCAGTACTTGCAAAAGTTCACACAGACAAGATGACACCTCCTTGACTCTTTTTATGCTCATAATTCTGTTTCCAGAACAAGTTTCCTACCATCATGTCTAGCAACTGCCAAGCTATTTCCTAATCTACTTCTGTGCCATGCTTGGATGTTCAGAGAATTTACTCCCTTCTACTTACTGGGTGCAAAGGTGGCAATCCACGTGGGCTGTCCAGCAGCTCTGCTTTTTCTCAGATTTCAGCTTTCCGCAGCTTGGACAGTTTAATCTCCCATGACTTTTGCTTCTACATGAGCTACCAGTATCACTTACAGCGAGAGCTGTTGGTATAGAAAATTTTCATCTGACCCTTAGTTTGTTTGCAAAGAGGTGGTATCTGGTTTTCCCCTTCTGTTTTTAACACAGAAAAATGTATTGAAGTGCTTCAAGTGATCTGGAAAAGTCATGAAAGTAGATGAAAGCATTTCTACCAAGACCTGGAAAATGTAACACCTAAGTGATGCAATTATTTAAGAGCAGTTTAGATCAACAAGCAGAAAACTGATGTCAATCATTGACTGAGGTCTGTGTGTCTGGGCACAGCTAATGGAGGCCATTCCCTCCAAGAGTTGAGATTAAGGACCCACTGCAATAGCTGTCTGCAGCAAGGAGAAAACAGCTGCACCACAGAGTGCCATGTGTGTGAGGGCCCCTTGCCTGCTGCAGGGAAGGGGCTGCCCAGGGCCTGAAAGTTATTGGGATTTCCAGAGGAAACCTCACGAGATTCCCCAGGTCTTGCTTCCACCCCTGGAATTCTGTGTAGGAGCAGCTCCATGGATTCATCCATTGCACTCCCTGCCCTCACAAGCGGACTCTGCAATTCTCCTATTAAACCATCCACAAACGAATTTCCACACTGGATAACCACAGCAGTGCAGCAGCCCTGTATGCAACGTCTAGCAGGTCTGTAGCTGCAGGAGCTAAATGAGACCCTTATCTCTGTAGCAGGTTATCTTTCCCATGCTCACTGTAGTGCAGTTTCTTTCAAATACCTGGTTACCTTAAAGGTGCTATTGTATTTGAAGTGCCATATGTAAAAATTATATATACCAGCGGTTTGCCTAGTAAGGTTTGGCCCTTGCAGCAGGAGCCTGATAGCAGCTCTGAGCAGCAAATCCCTTCTGTGTCAGACTAGCAGGGCTGTGTCCCTGGATTCCACATAGCAATTTGCACAGCTCATTGTATTAATCAGGTTTTTGCAGGTCATAGCTTTTTCCACACCTTTTTGCTTGTCACACAAGGAAACATATGGCTCTTGCTCATTATTGCTTTGTATTTTCCAAATTCATGTGCAGCTCCCATTGCCACACCACTTGCAAGCTGTTGTTTATCAGAGCAGTGGGACGCAGGTGTTTCTTTCCCTTTCATGCCAGTAGATGCAAGCAAACTGCTGAAATGGAGTCTAGCCCATGCTTTGGTGCATTCTTATCTATAAGACGTCCTCCATGCACATGTGCAGCAAATTGACCCTTTTTTTGTGACTGAGAGTCACAATGTGATTAATGCTGGTCAGATGAACATTAATATCCTGCAGCACTGCACCTCTGTAATCAGTCACTAGTGGACAATTGCTGAGTAAGGAGTCACATCTTCTCAAGCTGCTAGGTCTCCAGAGAGGTCAGGCAAGTGAGGTATAACCAAAGGAGCTCAAGCAATCCACAGGAACACTGGAGAGAGGCACCCATCCTGCAATGCTCTCTCCACTCTTTGCATATCATTCATCTTGGTAGGCTTTCAAGGCCACAGCTCTTCTCTTCCTTGCCAGGTGGGACTGTCCTCTTTACAGAAAGAAATATGTGTCAGCAATGGCTCAGAATGAAATATGTGGTATTTGATGTACCTTGCCTTGCTTATGAAATCCTCATGCTGACAGACCCATGCATATTTTCTGCTTAATGGCTAACAAAATACGTATCTGAGGATGAGCATCCAGGGGCCAGTCTCCAAAGTGTGCATTGATTAAATTCCAAGAGGATTTCATGTGTCTAAGGCTCAAAACAGTGATTATCTTGAGAAAATCATCAAAGAGTCTGCAGCTCTGCATCAAAAATGCCAATTAAGCATCAGAGGGAGAAGGAAGACAGAAAACACTTGGGGAAAGAGCTGCTGAGAGGATACAGGATAAAATGTGTCACCTCTCCTCCAGCCTTTAAGCGTTCCAACCTGAATGGTCTAATTTTACCCATTCTAGACAGTAGAGGGGAAGGAAATCTGTCTCTAATGGCTGATACATGTTTTCTATGGTTTCCTAAGTTATTTTGCCTCAGTCTGTTTTTGATACAATACCATGTTTAATGGAGTCATTCTGTTGTTCCCTCCAATAGCTCTGAAGAACAGCATGTGTTGATTATCTCAGCTGAATGAATCTGAGTTTATTTATAATTTGCTTTGTTTTGACACACATATATATATGTGTGTGTGTATATATACTTATATACACATTTTATTTCTTTGTTCCTGCCTTCTGTGTCTAAGACACGAAAAATAGTTTGCAGAGAGAAATACACACAAACAGCGTGATTCAGTACAATAAAGAACAGCTTGTTAAAAATGTCTTTTTGGTGTCTGTGGAATTCAAGCTTTTCTCTCTTCTATCATGTCTTAGTACAGAGTTTTAGCTGAGGTTACTCTGGGACTTCCATTATAAAACCTTCTTTTAGTCTGTCCATAAAGGCTTGAAGATTTCTCTTTTTCAGCTGAAATGATCTCTGTTTTCTTTTAAGCCAATGGTAACATTTTACCCAAGTTTGAATCAAGCCTATACACCTATTTTTTAGTTTTATGAAAGTGTAAAAAGAAAGCTTATCAAAAATAATTTTTTTCAAAGATTTGTCATGGCACAGAAAATCTCTTTATTCACTTTTTTTCCTTTCTTCTTCTTATCCAGCTTGAAGAAAGGCAAGGAGGACTTTGCCATCTATTCAGTGACACAGAATCAAATTCCCTTCTTTCAGCCGAGAAATTGTAAGCCACTCATTCTTATGAATCAGGCCAACCTGTAAATGGAAACTGTTATTAAAGTTGACTTTACTCATCAAGAGTTGAAGTGACAGAACATCTGCTTAGTGTACACACAGTGGTATGCATTCACTGAACATAACCCTACATGTCTGGGGCTACACAGTGGCATAAATACATCTAATGAATGTTAATTATGAGGTAGTGTTTCACTCTGGAGATCTATAGCTGCATAAGCTCCCTTAAAAGAGTGCAACTGTTTCAGTATTGACACTGGTAGGCTTGGGCCTGTTTCTAAGGTTTCACTTGCCCAGGAAAACAGCAGAAAAGAGAATGCTTGGAATAACAAACCCAAAGCCTGCCTGCTTGGAATAACAAACATGTAACGGCGTGTAGGGATGCAGTTGCAATGAGCTGCTGGACATGGTCTGCGCGAAGCAGGGAGATACAGCACTGAAGCCGAGGGCAGCTCTCGGGGCTGGGGAGGGAGGATGCCAACCTGCGCCCTGGATGCTCCTGCTGCCCGGGCAGAGGACTGGAGACAGACACAGGTGCCCTGAGCCCCCAGGCTCGGGGTGATGGAGTGCGGAGTGGCAGGAGCAAGATGGATGAGGTGGTTGGTGGAGCGATCCAGTGCTCGGGGGACACTTTGTGGTTACAGCACTGGCTTTTGGTCCAAGTATCACTGTCTCTTCTCCATGCCCCATCCATGTCCCTGTGCGGTGGCTGTCAAGAGGGTGCTCTGCCCCAGGTGCTGCTGTATCAGTTCTGTCTTCTCCTCAGGAAGTCCCAGCTTGCCAGGAGGGCTGGATGGCCCTGGGAGCTGCCCAAAAGACCTCTTCACATGACCCCATCACGGAGGGAGCCAGAAGGGCTGGTGGCCATGGCCCAGGCCCAGGCTCAAGCTGTGCAGGCACACACCAGCACGCAGGGTACGGGCGAGCTTGACAGGGGGGAACAAGGACAGCCTCGCCAGAGGGTAGGTTTGGGGAGAGACAAAGGTTGGGCTAAGCTGTGAGATCCTGCAGGAAGGGGCAGCTAGAGGTTATGGTCCAGAGCATTAGCACAGGCCAGATCAGGCAGGAGGTGTAAGGAGTGGCGGAAGGGATAAAGGAATACAGAAAAGAAAGGAGAACATGAGCTAAAAATATTATAAATCACTGTTATGGAGAAAGCATTTCAGGGCTTTCTGTTCTTCCTTTTTATAGAAAAAGGAAAAGGGGACAGACTGGAAATAACGGGCCACATATTCCTGACTAAGGAATCCATTTTCACTCACTACTTAATGAAATTGGAGAGCTCCTCCCTGCAGGAGCTCCTGAAGATCAGGAAGACAGCAAGATTCAAAAAGGAGCAAGACTTTTGTACAGTATTAAAGGTGGTTCACCTTCTGGCCCATTAAGGAGCAGGCCTTTTGGAAATGTCACAGAAAAGTTTTCTGCCATGAGATTTTTAGTTTAAATCTGCAGACTCAAGAGACTGAGGCACTTCAGATAGATCTTAGAAGAACGTCATTTTTTTTGGATGCTTACGTATATACAGCACCTTCCAGCTGGGGATTTGCCCTTCTATAGCAGAACCACTAGGATGAAGAAGGGCTTTTGTCCCTGCAGATGTTTGAGGAAAGTAAATACAATCAGATTCATCATGCCCTTAGCACAGCATGAACTTTAGCTTTAGAGCTTCTGAGTAGAGAATTGATCAAACAACCCCTTGAAGATAGTCCCCTTAGGTAATCGAGAAGATGTCATTATTCAGAAACCTTTGTTGGGTTTGGGTAATTATAGCCCCTTGGGGATAGGTTTCAGTGACTGACAACCCCCAGCGATGCTCAGACCTCATACCCACAGCTGCACAGAGAAGTGAAACTGCACACAGAGGCAGTTTCTGTTTGAATTTACAGAAGCAGGAATTTGTGTGTGTCTGTGTGTGCGTGGGTCTGTCTGTAGGTTTTTTGTTGTTGTTGTTGGGTTTTTTTTTAAGATTTATCAGTTCCAAATATAAGGGAGACACGGTGTGCAGAACATTTCCCTTACATCAGCACCAACATCACTTTCAGAGTCTATGAGCAATCAATGTGCTGTGATGTTTTTAACTCCTTTCCTACTCTTAAGGACTGAGCAACAGCACTGCTTATCAGCCTGATAAACTGTTCTGAAAACTTAACAAGCCAAGTGCAAAATCCATTAACCTATATGTAGCTTGAGTGTAGAATATGAATAAAGGAACAGTATATTATTCACTTGTTTAAAAAAAAGCATTTGCCAAAATTAATGAGGCACACAGTTATGCCAGGCTCCTGTGTAAGGCTGTTTAGGAATAACATATTTTGCAGTGCAGTATGTATGGCTAGGAGTGAGGTACTAGTGAGTGCAACTGCTCTACAGTTTATTACAGTGACTTTTCATTTTGATTAGAACCAACTACATTATTAGACTTTCTTATTTTAAGATAACATCTGTGTTTCCTTGTTCAAGCTTTTATAATACCAGAACCAGTGCAGGGTAGTTTCTTAGCATAAAGAAGTTTTAGATGGATCAATTACAGTTAATCGTAAGCTGCCTCTGGAGCCATTTTGCGATTTTTGATTTTAGGCCAAGCTATCTGATTAAACACTTATCAGAGTGAGCAGTGAGCAATCAGCTTCATAAAACAAAAAGGCCAAAAACGCCTCAGAAAGGAAGTCTACAGAGAGGTGCCCACAAGGCTCTCAATATGTACAAACACGACATGGTGCTGTATCAGGCAGGCATAGCTTGAGCCCTGGGAAAAACCCAGCCATGTAACTAAGCTCTGTAAGTCCCAACAACGTAGGCTGCTGCGAGAGCAATACTGTGTCTAATGTGTTGTGCTTTTTAAAGGCGCTCTAAATTTCCCCCACAACAACATGGAGTTAGGGAAAGCAGGGAATGAGAGATTTGATCTGAAAGTGAATCTGAGTGTTTAAGGTAAAAGACAACAGTCCTCATCCAACCTCACTGTGACATTGACCCTTCAGGGGTCCTACATGGCCCTCTCACAGGTGTCTCTATCTGGTGTCTCCACTTTCACCTGAGAAACCCTCCTTGCCAGCTGTACTGCAGAACACAATATTACCCACCCAAAACAATTTTTCTACCCTTATCATGATATACATTGAGCTGCCTAGCACGGCACTACCAAACACCTCAGTGCTCCACGAAGCACCTCCTGATCATGTAATAAAGGGAAGATGCACTACAGAAAGCTTCTGATGGGTCCATGCATCCCTGATGTGTGAGCTCCACACATACCTGGAGGTCAGCTTCCACTATATGGAATGAAAGCCCAGAAACTCCTAAATTTTATCTCCTTACTGAAAAAGTTTTCCACTGTGTTTGAGTCCTTCTTGCAAATACAGCACAGAAATACTTGTTTGCATTTGCTCCACCTGGATGGTGAAAGCAGGAACAAGGGATAGTCACTCTGGTTTGAGTCAGAGGCAGCAAAGGAACAGGAATGGCCATGGTAGCAATTGGTCAAAAGTCTGCAGGCTGACAAATATGCTACAGTTATTTGAACCTGACTCTCTGAGTTTCCCTGTCCAGTGAAGGCTGAGATCATATTATGATGGCAATGTGGCTGCACAAATTTTGTATGTATACGGTGATTTTTCATGATGATGCATAAGGTGGTGCCAGGAGGTCTGTTTGCAGCCTTTGGACCCACCAGTAAAAGCAAAGATCCAAAAAGAGGCAAAACAAGTGAGCAGGAGTTACTGCGTAATCAGAGTGTAGGTAGCAGGTCTGCCCTCTCACAGGCACTAGCACATGAAAGCTATTCACATAGATGCTTGTCTTTGGATGTTTTCAAAATCTGTATGTTTTTCTTTAAAAGCTTTATAATAGCCTTTAATACCAAATCTTCCATTTATGGGGCTGCCTTACTTCTGCTTACATCTTCCTTTTCCTTCTGCCCCTTTTTTACTGAGATTTTGTTCTAAAATATCTTGATGTTCAGTAAGAAAATGCAAGAGGCCTAATGAGTTAGTAGCAGTGGTACAGAGGGAACTGTCAACCTTCTCGCTGGGTTTTGCTATGCAGTGGTAGTAAAAGTCCTGTAAAGATGATGGTTTGCAGGGGAACTTGCTGCAGAAGGCTACTCCCACTGCTGCGAGGCACCTGAACAAGGTAAAAATACCAAAAACTGAGGAAGGGGAAATTCATCGAAATGGCCTGCAGGGCAGGAAGGCTGATACTTGTCAACAGGAGTTACCAACTCTCAGAGGAGAGAAGTGTTGCAAGAGACATGAAGTTCCTATGTCACCGTACAGGCGGGGTGCTAACAGGGGTAGGACCAACAGAAACATTCATAGGCCAGCACGGGCAGGCTGGTGTCCTCCTGTGGTGGAGGAAATTCAGGCTGCACGGAAAGGAGAAGGAAGAACCTTCTAGAGCACTTTCTGGGCACTGTCCCAGAAAACCAAAGGGAACTAGATGATCCTCAAAGGTCACTGGCTGGACATTCATCACAGCTGCCAAATAATGAGTTGGAGGCCAGAGCTGGCCTGCAAACTGCTTCTTTTGGTATCTGCCTCACAGAGCAAATGAAGGGTCTGAACTAAGACTTCTCAGGGCTGTGCAAGGTTTATGTATCTGCCCACTACCTACTCCAGAGAGCAAATCACAGGCTGCTTCTATACAACAGCAGCAAAGCCAACATAAGAAACTCATTTGATTTTTAGTCTTTGTCTGAGGGAGCCTGAGGCTGAAAGGTGCTTGCCAGGGAGACAGAAACAAACAAACAAACAATCAAAAAATAGCAACAGTATTGGAGTTTCCTTCCCCTTTCTTTGCTGTGACAGCAAGGGAAAGGTGCTTAGAAAGATATGAAGCTGGAAACGTTGCTGGGCACTTCCTGACTTTTCTTCTACAGGGTGACTCTTTGGTGAAGTCAGCAGTGACTTGGTGCAGGCCTTCTCAATCGGGCATCCTCGAGTTTCACAGCTCTTCAGAAGTTTTTCTGTTCCTCTAGTTTAAGGGTAGAAAGCTTTGCACAACTTTGTCCCCAGTGGCTGTCGTCTTCTAGCACCTCTGTCCCATCCCAAACAGAAGCGTGAAGTTTCTGGGCATGGTCCTCCTCTCAAACAGCCACAGCCTGGCTGATCATGCACACAGTCTGGCAGCAGGGAAGGTGCTTCTGAAATGCAGGGACTTGTGAAGTGGCTGCTCCACTTCCAGTCCACTGGATCTTGCCGGTTGAAGCGCACCGCTGTGGCCAGAGCAAACACTCCTTCACACCAAGGTATTTGTGAGGGCTTCTGTCACTGGGTAAAGCGGTGGTTCTTAGCCAAAACAGGCCTGGAGTGTTAATGGCTCACTGCCACTTTATGTGTAAAGCAAAATTCCTTTTGGAAAGGCTTCCTAGTGTAGGTGAGGCTGGAGACGAGGCAGGCAGGAGGCTTGGGGGAAGGGAGAGAGAAAGCAGAAAGGGGCAGAAAAACAAATGCAGGGAAGAAAAAAAAAAAGGAAAAGGAAAAAAAAGAACAAAAACAATGAAACCTAGCTAATCTCCCAGGGAACATGGGGTGGGGAGTTGAGAGGCCATTTAGGAAGGAGGGTCGCACTGCTGTCTGAGTGGTGTCTTGGCTGCCATCTGACCCCCCAGCTGGATCCCCACTCTCCGAAGTGAGAGAGATCAGCTCCACTTCCCTGCCAGCATTATTCCCTAGGGCAAGGAGGAAAGGGAATTAATTATTCAGCTGCCAGGCTCTGCCTGAGTTTGTTAGCGGCTCTGGTTGCCACGAGGGACCCAGCGGAGGGAAGTGCACAAGCCTGTTCCTGTTCCAGGGATGCTCCCACTGCTGGGATGACCCAAGTCCCATGCCGTGTCAGTTTTGAGGAAGCCCAGCGGGTCTCCCCGCTGACTCATTTTGCTTGTTTGTTTGTACAGATGCTAGTAAATACCTGAAAACCTCAGTGCGGGATCTTGGCTTGCTGCACTGGATGGTTTAAGAGGCTTCTCCTCTTGCATGTAAATTCAGTTGTTTACTTTTGGTTTTCTTTAACCATCTTTTCAGCTGGTTGCATGTCCACAAGAAACATGCAGAACTAGACTCAGTGAGACCTAAATTCCTAACGGTGATGTACAGCTTGCTGGGAATGTAGCATCCCACAGGAAGTTGGTGTCCCATTTTAGAGCACAAACAAATGTTAAAATGCAGGAATTTCTCTCTGACCAGTTATTCCAAACCTTACCTTATTGATTGTGTGTGACATCTAAACCCATGAAAAATATACATTAGTTACCCTGCTACACAATCATGCTGCACAAGAGGTGCGTTTGCTACAGTCTGGGTTATTGTGCTACAGCTCCTGCTTTTATCGCTGCAGGTTCCTGGTTTAACCCCTGCTCTGTCACTCACTGTAGAGGTGCTGCTTCAGGTCCATGCTATAAAAGTTTACCCAGCTCATTTTTCTGCAGCACCATACTTTAACCTCTGTCTCAACGCGCTGCCCAGCACCGCTAGCCCTACTCCAGAACACTGGCCAGGTCCTGTTTTCCTCTGAAGTCTGCCTTTCCTCTCCTTGATATTAGTTATTCACTTGCCCCCCTGGTTTGAAGGCAGAAGAAATCAGAGGAAAACAAGTGCAATCGATAGTCTATACAGTGTTACACACTAGATGCAACTGGCTGCAAACCATACAATAGATGTCATCCTCACTTTCTACCATGTCGTGAAGTCTTCGCTAACATTTTGTAGGAAGCACTCAGGGCTTCCCATTTTAGTATTTTAACCTGGGATGAAGACCTATAGCACAAGCTAACCAGAAAAAAACTGAACCGATCTCTGTGGGAACTGTCTTCCTCTGCCTTGTTTCTCACACCTCCTTGAATTTCTCCACTATAAAATAGTCTCTATTGCTACGCCAGTTCAGCTCCACCATGCTTCAGGCATAAAATGGGACTATGAATACCAAATTTTAAACTTACAGTGCTTTCCTGAAGACAGTAGATATTACTATTGGCGTGTTTTTTGCTAATTGGGATTGTAGATAAATGTGATTCTGCATACATAGTTCCTATGTTGCTGATGTTGTGCAAAACTTGAACGGAAAAAATTATTCTGCGTTTTGTCATTTTTAAAGTCTATTCTAGAATGTAAATTGATGCAAAGCATGATTTGATTCAAATAGCATTAACCTGAGGTGAGATCCAGATTATAGCAGCATAGATTTCTTCATCTTCTCAGGAGCTGAGGAAAAGTTTTCATTTATCTTTGTGTCAGTCCAGTATTCTCAAGAAAGATTTAAAATCTTATTTTAGCATGATACTTCTCTGTTCTAGGTCCTGTTATTACTCTTGTGGTCCAGGCTGCAGGAATGTACAAAATCTCCTCACCTTTTGCAGTGCTGTCAGTCACCCACTATTACTACTTTTCTGTTCAGACTTGCACGAATTCTGGTCTTCACTGTAATGCTGCCTTATTAGATGTTTTGAACTTTGTGAGCCCCCCCAAAAATGGTACATAATTGCTAAGTAAAACTGCTGCAATGGAGCAGTTCCAGAAAGAGAAGGGTGTCTTTTAGCCTTGTATCTGTATGTACTTGCATACACCGTCAGGTCCAGCTGCTGAAGTGAGTAGTGCTAAAAAGATTTATTTTGAGACAGTACATTACCTTGAATAGCATTGCAGTCGTGGGTACAAGTGCTAAATGAATAATAGAAGTGCTTCTTTTGCCAATAGCCTGTATATTTGTCTATCACAGCTCCTTGCCAACGAGTCTCTGAACTAGTGTTTGCGTATCTAGGGCATTAATTTACATAGAGTATGAATAGATATTATTTACTATGGGTTGTTTTGCACAGGCAGTGCATTTTTATGTTTTTATTTCTTAAACCATACTCCTCAGGAGACAGCTAGCAAACCAGTACTATTTCCTTTGATTTTTAAACTGATGAATGCAAAGTGGCAAAGCTGATCAGTCACATAATGCCACAGTAAATCTTCTTTTCAGTTTATAACTTAATATCCTCACACAAGTGATCTGCCCTTTTTTTTTTTTTTTTTTTTTTTTTTTTTTTTTTTTACATAAACAGGCTAAACTGCACGCAGGAAAAAAAAGTTGTAATCTCATGCACTTAGAAACAGGGAGATCCACAATTCTGTGCAGGTAAATGTTAATATTGATTCTTTATCACTCAGCTGGTGCACTGAATGAAGATAAAAAGGTAAGTGACTGTTTAATTAAAGGCCAGACATAGCTATTGGACTGCTGTCAGACCTCAGCCCCGCTTCCCCACTTCAGCTCAGTGCATGTGCAATATTTGCATCCTGGGTCACATAACCTGCCTGTAGCTGTAGGAGTGGGACAGGGGCCACAACCTTCCTGAGGGGTCATAATGCAGAGGCTGAAAAGTAAAAGCTGCCTGCACTGTGTCCTCTTTCCCATGTCTTTCTGAAGAGATTTATGCCTTGGAAGAAATAAGGGGCAAGTGGTATTTATTTATAGGTACAGACCTTGGCAAGAACTGGCATGGAAAGCAGTGTGTGTCTGTGCCCCATCCTGAGCCGCCCGCACAAGAGCCTCCTGCACTTCAGCCCCAGATAATTGAGACAGACAGAGACAGGATTTTTAGAAATGAGTCTGACATAGCACATTCCCTCGGCGATGTCCAGTGCCAATTCACATAGACTTCTGCTGTTTTCTTCCCAGCCTGGACCTTACCCCAAGGTTATCTCAAGGTTGGAAGGGCCCACACTCCCCATTTTCCCTAGCTGAAAGACCTGCTCGTGTTTCTTTGTGAAATGACTTTCCTCATGGTTGGAGCTCTCCCTTAGGCAAGATGCTACATTTATTTTCACTGAAAATTGTTGGCTAAAAATCATCACATACTTTGGGCACCACAATTATTGTCAACTATCATTTTGCATTATATATCCCAAGATGACTGCACCTCCAACTTCCAAACCTGCAGCACTGTCAGCCTCTTTCCCCTGGACCATCATCTTACAGTTTCCGACCTATTTCAGTCTCTTCAACACACTTCCACTTTGAGACTGCATAATTTTTGACCAAACTCCCCAAACTGACCAGAAGAACTTCCCAGGAGAGGGGCAGCGGGGCACCCCACAGGGAAGTGGCTACCACTGAGCAGAAATCTTGCCCTGCAAGCTCAAGCAGTGCAAGACAAAAGCAGCAACACAAGAATTCATTGTATCCATTTAAATCTAATTCCAGGGTTGCCTATATCACACAAGTCTTGATGCCTTTCAAAAGCTTCTATTATGCCTAGACCTGCAGAGCTTTCCAGGCTGCTGTTCAGCTATTTTGTCTCATGCACATCCTCTGAATTTTTCTTTTTTCTACATTAGTTTCGATTACACGCAAAAAAACACGCTGTTTAAAAGAAAAATATTGATGAAAAAAATCAGTGTGTCAGCAGAGCTGACTGTACTGCTCATTGATTTCAAAATCAAATTTTGTAGGGTAGCAGATCTGTGCAATTCTCTTGCTCCAATTAGACTTCAGTTATGGCCAGAACTGTCATCTGAAAAGAAATGTGTTAACAGTTCAGCAAATGCTGAATCACAGCGGACACCTTCTAACTAGCGTATCCGATTCCAACGTACATAAATTGACTGTTGTCATTTTCCCTGTAGTGATGGGTCACATAATATGCTAACATCAAGACAAGGTGGTAAGAAATTTCAGCTCAAAAGAACGCAACCTTTGTATGTGTTAGGTTTGAGGAGGGATTTATAAAACTGCCGTAGCAAATTCAGTCACTTTATTTGCTCAGTTATTGTGCACATACAAAATAATGTCATAGAGTATGGCAACGTTTCAGCCTCCCCAGCCACGTCTGATCACAACGAATAACCCATCCTCCAGGACAGTATAATATATTAGTCACTTGGAGGCTTGTATGTTTGAGTGATTTATCTATGTTCAGTTTTCAGAAGTAAAGGAGAGGGATAGTAACGGAGAGGCACAATGATTCATTACATTTTCATTCATGCATTTTAATCTGCCTGGTGCCAAAGACCTCAGCCTCACTGTAGACTGCCGAAGTATATTTACTGCATATGTGACCTCAATCAGCAGTGCCTCCCAGAGCAAAGGAGAGGTGCTTCATATCTATCTCAGGCCTTCAACATAGGTATCATCACGGGATTTCCATTTACAGGTAGAGAACTAAAGCACAGAGAATTAAGTATAAAGAACTTCTTTGAACTGAGGAAACTTTCTGCCCTAAAACTTGCATTGGTAAGATAAATAGCAGAGTTGACACTCAAGCCATTTTCCCTAGATCACTGATTTAAACCTGACCCCATCCACCAGCAGTGAAGGAAACCGCTTGAGCAGTTTGATGGCTCTGCAAGCACAGTTTGATAGCTGTGCTTGCCCCACAGAACAGACAAGGTAAAGGGCTTTCCTCCTGTGAAGAGACTGCTAATGTTATAAAAGTTCTCTCATGCTGTGGCAAAATGAACCAGCTATTCACTCTCCTGACAAGGACTGGGTAGCTGTGCTGTCTGCCCTGGAAAGACAGGATCGACAGCTACCTGGGTTCCCTTCCTCCTGGGCTACCACATCTCATAAGCCCAGTGGTCTCCTAAATTTCTTTTGAAAACAGTTCAGTCTTTGTCCTTCCTATTTCTGAAAGCCCACCACAGATTTTCATTGGTCTGACTTCACAGAAACTCTCTCCTTTCCCACCCAAATGGCTTCCCGACTGGGAAACTTCCATCTCACTTAACAGGCAATGTCCAGGCTCATGAGCTTTCCCTGCATGTGCCCTCTACTACTCTGCCAGATGTGGAGCACTGAACTAGATGGATTGTTTAAGGCATTTCTTATAATCCGTTATTTCTCATGTGGGATTGTCACACCGGTATCTGAACAGCTCCTGCGCACCGGTGGCAGTGTACAGTGTTCCCGTGAAAGCAGAGAAGCTGAGGTGTAGGGAGATCTGCTCAAGCTCGCATTCGATGCCTTTAGCAGTGCTATGGGAGCACAGATCCCTGAAGCTGGGCCGTGTCGCTGCGCCCCTTGGACATCCAGGAAAGCACTGTTCCCCCACCCAGAAGACCAGGCTGCTGAAGGACGATAGGGACGTGGCCGTGATGCCCCACCACAGGACTGCTCAGCAGTAGACTCCCAGCAAAGGGGGTTGGCCCCTTTGCCAGGACCCAGGTGGAGTCATGGGGCCAACAGGCCCAGGGAGTCCCCCTCCCCATTGCAGGTATTAGCTCCTGTAGGGTGGCACGGTAGGTAGCAGGACCCCTGAGATGCTGGGACAGCCTTTGGCTTTGGATACTGCAAAGGACAAGGAAAAGCTCTTTGCACCCTTATCTTCTTTGCGCATTCACTCAGGGGTCTTGCTATAAAGCTGCCAATCTGTGTATCTGTTAACACATCTGGAGAGAAGAAAAAGACACATTAAATTCCCATTAAACAGGCAGAACAGCAGAAGGTTCTGCCTGTACTGAGAGTGTCTGGAACAAAACTTCAAGCTATCCTTCACCCTGTGCACATCGTGGAGCAACGGGCAGGATCCTGGTCCCCCTGCCCCTGGCCTTACCCAGGGGTGCTGCTGGGAAGCTCATTTGTGCTGCTGCTGCTCCTGGTTTACTTCAAGGGAACTGAGATCTGCATGAGATCCACCGTGTTTTTAAAGGCTTAGAATAGGCCACAGGCTTGGCCAGAAATCTAAATTGAAAAATCTGTTTCCAAGGTTTTGGCCAGCAGCTCTAGCCGTGACGGCGGCAGGCTGGGAAACCGGGCGCGCAGCTGTGTGCGGCTTCCACGTCCTGGGCCGGAACATTTTAATTGGGGAAGCCTGGGGAAAGCAGAAGGGCCAGAAACCCGTCAAGGAAGTAGGAGGTCTGAGGTCCCTGGGAGGCTTTGGGGGTTGCTTTCATGGGAGCAAAGGGACAGGTTGCTGAGCCATTCTGTGACTAATCAAGGGAAACACCCCAGGAAAGCGGGTCAAATATTGCAGGATCATTCCACTTGCCCCAGGAGTGTCCCCTCTAAAATGTTTACATAAACAGAATAAATGACGTTTAATCTCTGCTGAGTTGCTTAGGTCCCTAGTTGCTTTCAGTCCGCATCCCGGTGACAAAAGCCCTACCTCGTAGTGTGCCCACAGCCGAGCTCACTGCCGACACAGAAGTATTTACACGTGCTTCCCAGAGCACTGAATTCAGCTTGTTTATTGCTCCTAGGTGCCACTTTGAATAGGCCCTTTCAGGCAAATATTTCAGGCTTTCGTATCATGCTGGCTGGCTTCGGCTGGAGAAGGTGTCTGAAAGCAATGTAGACAAAAGCCCAATAAAAGAATAATCTGCATGGAGGGGGCAAATACCGAGCAACTGTTTTTAGTTTGTTTTTAGCTCCTAGAGTCAGCTGCCCTGCAGCAGACCTAGCAAAGGTGCTATGAGCTAGAAACCTTGCCTAATATTTTCCAGACGTGCCATTTGGTCTAATAAAAGGTAGGCTGGGGGGCAGACTCAGCATTGCAGACAGCAGTGAGTTGCACAGCTCCCCGTGCTTCTACATGGCCCTTAGGCGCAGCAGGGCGGCTTTGAAAAAGAAGCTTGAGGAAGACTTGAGCACAAAGCAGGGAGGCTTGTTTATGAGCACATAACACCTCCTCTCAGTCAAACACTTGCATCATCACAGTTACAGCAACACTCTCACTGATACGTATTCAGTCATGTTATCCATTTGCCATCAACCTGCTGAAGAAGAGGGCTCATGCTGCCACGGTACTGTTACAGTATGTGCAGTCAGAAGTAGCTGCTTCTACGTCAGTGGAAATTTCCAAGGACAGCAGGCAAGGTGCTTCCTCTTTCCTTTCATGACAAACAGTTCTGGTAGCTTCCAGGTACAAAGCTCTGTGTGAAAAATGAAACAGTCAGTTGTTAACTCTTGTACCTTTCGCTTTAATATTCTCAAAAATAAGCAAGAAAGAAACTCAACAATCTTTAATGAGACATGATCAATCCTCATGGCATAGGAGCAGCTTTTTAAAAGTGCACAACTACTAGAAGTAATCCCTTGTGCAAGAAGAATCCTTGGAAAGCAACAGAAACTCGAGTCTTCATGGTGAAAAGTGGATCAATTCAAAACCTGTGATTTGCTCCCTGGGGAAGTTCATCCATGACAGTTCAAGTACAAACACATGTGCACATATACACAGAGATCTGAATGTTTTTGTTGAAACAATGTTTTTTATAACTATTTTTATAACTATTTTTCAACAGGAATACTCTGGGCTCCTTCACCAAAGAGTTCTTTTTTAATCAAAGGAAACTGCAGAGATCCTCAACAGAACAAAATGTGTTTGCAACAATACTTTGTTATTAATTCCTGATGCTGCATCTGTTTCATCCCATTCAATAAACCTTTTTGCAGTTCTTAATTCTTTCCTTTCTTGAAGCAAGCTGAGACTTCTTGCTGCATTCCTTGGACTCGCACCGTTTTGTTTCTGTTTCCTCCCACATGCTTTCACTTTACAAAATGACCCACATTTATAAGGCCTAAGAATAGTGAGGGTTTTAACAGTCACTCTTCATTACATATCTCTCACTGCCTTCCATCTTTTCTTTAATAAATCACTTCTCAGTTGTTCACCATTTGACATCATCTATTTATTCTCCCATTTTCCCATTATTACCTTCTCATTAATTGTGAAGAACTCCTTGGGGAAGTAGCCATTAAAATAATTCTTTTTAGTTGTCTAGATGCTCCTCTGAGGGCTTAGGTATTAATATTTTAACTCTTAAATAGTGACCATGAGATAAACTGCAGCTATTTCCCTATCTTTTACCTTATCCATACTGTACTATGGCATGGGGAAAAACAAGCTACAGCCACCAAAAGTCCAAAAAATGTGTGGGGTAGATTTTAAGCTCATTCTTGAAAAATCTTGAGCATTTAAGGACTCCCTACTCATAAGCCTCTCATCTTTCAGAGATAGCAGGAATGCAAACTCCTGGCAGAAAAAAATGCACATGAACTCTCTTTCTGCTTGCTGCTTTAATATTAAAGGTTATGACCTTGCTAATTACTCTGAGAAGAAAACATGGCCATATTGTTTGCATAAGGGCAGATTTTGCTGACACAGAACGACTCTTACCTGACCCAGTCTGCTCCCTCCAGTGAGGGAGACTTTTCAACATGGGCACATGTGTCTAAGCCTCATACCCTAGTCTGGCTAAACACAACTACTTGTCTTGAACTCCCTTTTTTTGACATATGAATTTCAAGTTTTTTTTTTTTTTTTTTTTTTTTTTTAGGACTCGGCTTGGTCCTTCATCTCTTAGCCAGATTATCAGTAGTTTTCTTCTCCCCACCTGGGCTGCTGTCCAGACATCCCACCAGACTGGCATAGACATTCATGCATGCTGAGCTGTAAACTTTCAACATAATCATGAATCCTTACTGTGGACCATTCCTACTGTGAGCTCCAATAAGAGCCTGTGCCACCAGAAAGCAGATTAGCTTGCATTTATCCAGTTTGCTGACAGCTACATCAGCTGAATGGTGCTCAGTATCTCTACTGAAAAAGACTATGTGTAAATCAAAGGAGTCATTTACAAAGCACTTACAAAACAGCTCCAATACATTGTTATAAATCTTGCATCTCTTGCCTAGACAGAGTTACGCTGGAGATGATTCAGCCCCGTTTGATAGAAATGGCTGTCAAGATCACAGCCAAACCAGTTGTTAAAAATTGCTTTTGGCAAACTCCATTCTCTGACACTGAAACCCACTTTCCCAAGGCAATGCTGCTACCCATGCTCTTTTAGGGAACTGCATCTTCCTACCCACCCACTAAATCTTGATGTCTCCAGTTGACTGGACTGTGGGGGTGGGCGATAATCTTGTCACATCACTGCTTCTTGTCCCCTTTCCTGATCTCTCTCCCAGCCTCTCTGGGTACTTCTGACCCTGGAAAAAGCAGTTGCTTTTTCAGCAGCTCACTTTACATTGAGATGAGCAGTGGGAACATTGCTTTATGCAATAACAAAAAATTAGCCATCTATACACATTGCTAAAAAATTATTTTTCAGTATTACCCACACTAACATCAAGTACTGTGCCATCTTACAAACTCAATTCAATGACCCAGTTTTTGCCTTTCTTTGATGTTGTGTTTCATCTACCAAACTCCTATCTTTCCTCAAGTAGGTGTGCTGCCAGTTACTGTATATTGGAGTTGGTGAAAGATCCTGTCCCCAGACCTGCAGGATGCACCGTCACTGAGGACACTCATATGTGGGTCACCCCACTTGAGCAGGAGGTTTGGAATAAGTGATCTTTAAAGATTTCTTCCAACTTCAGCCATCCTGGGATTCAGACAACTCTGAGAGAGCAGTAAGCTGCCGAGACAGTCAGACTAATCTAACTGTGTGTTTGTGTAAGTGCTTGGAAATTGCATACACATTGCTGAAAAATGATCTGCATAAATTTAGGCTCTGTCTGTCTCTAGGAGCACTCCTGTCTTTCTGTAGCAGTATGAGCAAGCCTTCTATCTTCAGATGGAAGGGGACCAAGGACAAGATGTTTCTGATGGTGCAGTCTCAGACCCATATGTCACCCACATTCGATAATTGTTGTGGCAGCTCTCAAAATACATCTGTTTTTCAAGTACATTCCATTCAAGCAGCTTTCTGAAACCTAAAATGTCTACACAGAGGTTTCAGCTTACTCTCACAAACTCCCTTTGCTGTTGTTATGTGTCTGTGCATGTCAGTCTTTGCCTCTCCTGTGTAAACGCATCCCTCTGGTTGTGACCCCAGGGTTTAGTTGCAACATTACCAGACAATCTCTTCTGTGCAGTTGCATAAAATAAGCATGCTCAAGTATTTCTGGCAGAAGCTGATGAATTTGGGGGTGCTGCCTGGTAAAAAAAATGTTTGTGTTTTGTAAAGAGCACAAAGAAGCCTTAAGGAATAGCCTCACTGGAATTTTGCTGATATGGTTTCTTTTGTTGCTTCCTAATTGGAAGGAGCCTCATTATCAGCACTTGTGCCCACCTGCACAGATTGTTTACCTGCTGTGAGGGAGCTACAGCTCTCTGCATTTTAGTCAGAACTGCTAATACCATTATTTTCTAAGGAAATGGCCGATAAAAATATCAAAGCTGCCTGAGAATAACATGGTGGTACCTGTCCTCAGCCTTGGCCTCCAGCTATAAATAGCTCTGTGGTTGTTTGAAGAAAATCTCCCAGTTACTGAGATTTAAACTTCACTTTAGGTGGATGTAGAAGAGAGATTTACTCCACTCAGGAACGATGAACGTTTCAAGAGCAAGCGCCGTTGCTCTGGATTCCCCACCCCTTTTGAGAACCTCTGCTTAATTCCTAGGTAACTTTATCTGAGAAGCAGCTGTGGAGGGCTTGAGAGACACTCACCCACTGTATCGATAATTAGGACTGACCAGAATAGGATTCTGTTTGAGGACGTTTCCCAAAGCAGCTTCACAGGCGTCTCCGTCAGGGTTGGCGAGGGCAGGTGCCCTCCAACCTGAGGCCACGTGGAACATGATCCAACAAGGAAAGCCCCTGCTTGGAGCACCTCGCAGATCCTGGGCGGCTGGGCCCCGAAAACGAGTATCGGTGATTCACTGCACTTCCCTGCAACCTCTCTGCTTTATTAGCAATGGCTCGTTACTAGGAACGAAAGGGGAAGCTTTCTGGCATAGAAAGATGGCAAAGAAGGAACTCAGTGCTCTCATTATTAGAAAGGCTAAGAGAGAGTGGAAACTTCCTTTTTTTTAAGTGTATCCTCTCAGAAACCTTTATTTAATATAGCATCAGTTAAGTGATCACCCTCTGATTTTTAGACCATTTTCAATAAATTAATAATATTTACCCTCAATCATCCAGGGACACACCTGTATTTGTATATTCAATGCTGATATATAAAATGGGGAATGTGTGTTTACTATCCCATTATATTGCAATTGCAGACTGGGATTTTATTAATTTATTTATCAGGCTGATTGTAGCCTTTTTTGTTTAATTGAAGATACATGTGTTGACTACAACACATTGTTAATGGCAGAGCCCCAAAATGGGATGTGAAATGGGGAAGCAGGTAGAATTCACCAGAAACACCACTTATTCACATGCGTCTGTCTGAAACAGGTGGATCTGGAAGGAGTATTTTGAGTTTAAGTTCATGCTGATCTCAGCTGAAATAATTTGCCCTCTCACTCTTCCTCAGATGTACAGTCAAGAGGGAGATGTCTGATGGCTGCATGTTGATTGTACACATCTTTCAACAGAATCGGGGATCCAAATGCAAAATGCAGCACTCGGGAACGTTGTGTGGATTTCTGACACTCCCTGAAGGAGGTTAGGACCATAAACCAGTGAATGGATTACAATGAGGCATAAATAGAGCTTTTTTATCCATGACAGATGCAGCCTAGCTCCAGCATTACTTATGTTATTTAAAGGGAGACTATATCTATTTCCCTCAGAGCAGCTTTCTGAATTTCAAGTGATAAAATAAGTCATAAATGTTTCTCCGAATGAATAAGCTGGGAACTTCATTTGGAAATGATTTGGCAGCACTGTTTTACAGGGAGCCTGGCTGTTACCTCTCACAGAATGCCACTTCCACTTCCACACAAATACAAGACCACAGAGATAATTCCAACCATATTATGAGAACTGCAGGATTTTGCATAGCTTGACATACTAAGGAGGGAAAGTGCTACTTTGCTGCTCTGGCTTGCCATTTGAAGCGTGCGGTGCCACAAGCCAGCTAGGCTGTAACAGAGTTACAAGGAATAGTGTCCTAAAGCCAAGAAGCAGGTGTGAGACGTGTTTCTCACTTGCGCAGACATACGCTACAAAATGCTGCAACCTTCCCTGAGTAATATCTTAATGTATAGTCATTAGGCAGGACAGAGTGGAGGGCACACATATGAAAAATGCCTCTTACTTGGAGACTGGTGAGTTTATTTTCTGTTTGGTGCTGGCATGTGCAAGGAGAAGCTAATATGGAGACTCCGAAGTGCTGATTGCAATCAGAGAAAGAAACAATTTGAAGATGGCAGGAATTTTACCACATTTTAGACTAGTAACATTTCTGTGGGAATTATTTGCAGAAGTAACACAGCTGGAGACTGAATTCTTGTATCTGGATTCCAGTAAACTGGTAAGTTTTACCGGGGAAAAAAGATGGAGGCACTAAAATGAGGAGGTGATGGTTCACATAACCAGGTTCGCTTAACATTGATGTAGAGCTTCAAGTTAGCCCACTCCAGTGGACGACATCTGATGCACTGGCAGCTTCTGAGTCACAAAGAAAATGTGCATTTCAAGCAGCTGGGCATAGGGCTGCAGAGTATTCCCATCCAGAACTGGCTTTTCCTAAGGCGAGATTCTGATATCCTTGAAAAAGTGCTAAATTATTTTAGTTTTCCCTAAAAATAGGTCTTGATGAACTCTGATGACGTCCTAGATAGTGTCAACTCCTCGGCCAGCCAAGAGGCCACATGGATGAAAACGAGAGAAGCTGGAATGCTGTGGAGAGTGAATCTTCAGGTTAGCTGATGGTGGAGGTTTATGGAATTGTTGCATTTTCTTACTAGTTAGAAAGCAATAAAAGTCAGGCAGACAGGATAAAACAATTCTGAAGAGGCTCATTAAATAATTGTGTTCCTGAAGAGATGATTATTTCCAGAATTTTGAAAGACTCAGACTATCAGTTTAATAATAATGTACATTGACATAAGTGCATGTGTCTACTGATATTAGGATGAAATTACGGAGTATAAAATTTTGCCTGAACTTCAAAAACAAATAAATAAGAAGTTTCCAGGCAGTGAGCTTTGTGGAGTAACTTTGAAGAGAAGAAGGTTTCAATGACTGGGACATTAAAAGTTAAACTACCCAAAAACTAGGAAATGAGCTGCAGAAAATGAACATACATTGTCATGGAGATGAATTAGATGAACTGGATGGCACAACAGGCATTTTTTCATCTCTGTCTCTATTCATCTTTAGCTACGAAGACATCGTATTGCTATAACAATTCTGTGATTTTGTAGACTTGATCTTTTGACACAGACACATAAATATAACTCACAAAATTCTGTTCTTTCTCTTGCTCATTTTAGCTTAGATTTTTATACAGATCACATCTTATGCTACTGCTCTGTTCCCAGCTGGGGAGATGATCAATGACTTCCAGGTTAAATAAATTCATTGAGGACCAACAGCAAAAATAGCACTTTGACGCAAATCTGTGAGCATTTGTTCAGCTGCCATTAAGCCTGTGCTCAGGCTCAGTCCGGCGGGTTGTATCACCCTGTCCGGATGCCTTCTGTGCATGTAGCTGCAGAGACGCATGCACTTGTAGCCAGCTCACATGTTTTTCTTCTGTCTTCCCAAGGTCCAGAGTAAGGACAACTTACAGAACAGGGACATTTCTTACATCTATTTCTTAAAAAATAGTTTTGAGCTGCAGAGGCTATAATTTGTGCCACTTTTGTGGTGATGGTTAATTAGAGGTTACGGACTTTGTGCAATTTTGAAATTTCTGTAACAAAATAGTTAAACTTTCCTATATTTGTCAGTTATTTGAGTTACTTCTCAAATTGAACCTATAGCATGTGACTAGCAGCCTAGGGACTTAGGGGGCTAAAAATTTGCCGAGGAGTTTGTAAATGATTTTGAAAACTGGAGAAATATCACAGCCCGGATGTTCCTTCAAAGGTAATTGCCAATAAGTTAATAAAAGAATATTTGTGACACGACCTCTTCTGTACCCTGCCACCCATCCTGTAGAAAGTATCCTGTCATACATGGTGAGCATGGGCCTTCTTTTTTTCCAGTGTGGGAATTCCAGTGACTGAACTGAACATGAGTCTCTGTTGTTCTCTATTGCTGCATCTTTTCAGCCCTTGTTAGGGAAGCAAGACTTGCTGGCCTTGCGAGGGTTTGCTAATGGTACGAGGCACGTTCTTTGTTGCAGGCATGAAGACATATTCTGTACAGCCAAGACAAGCTGCAAAATTCTCCTGCTTCTCCCATGACCTGTCATCACCTGCCTTCTAGCCAAACCACGGTTTGGAAGAGTCAGTGGGTAAAGAGCATGTGGAGAAAATTATGTCTGGAAAGCAAAGAGATCTGAAATAGTGTTGCATGCTTTGCTGTCTCTTGAGCAGGGACTTTCTTGCTGTTCTCAACTGGCAGTTGCTGGATTGGTGACAATGACCTGGGACTTTTATTAATATTACCCCATGTAATATCATGTGATAATTTTACTATGCATGGCATGAAATCAGGTTTTTCAGATGGAATAAAAGTCTATCCTTCATAAGGGGAAATCCAAGCCTGTGTCAGATTTCTTTTAGTTTGTTTTCTATTTATTTGTTGCAATCTGATTATATGTAACCTAGAGGAACAAAGTAGGGACCAAACTGTATTCAATTGTACGGGTATAAATAACATGACTTAAAGCCATATATATAAGTAAATTTTTTACACATGTTAAAAATGAATACTGAAAAGCATTTAAAAAACAATCTCTTTCCCTCTGATTGAGGATGTTTCTTTTTTTATGGGTGTTGAGTGTGGTTTTTTTAGCTTGGACAGCAAAGGCAAAGTTGTTTTGTTTCCTGTTTATTGAACGTTTCATTTTTTTCTATTTCCTGTACGCCAGAGCTGGCTTTGATTTCAGACAGTGCAGAAGGACATTTCAGTTCAGAATTACGCTAGCAGAACTTTCTACTGAAAGAGTTTTATCAAATGTTATACATTAAGATCATCGCCCACTCTATAAAAAATAAACATTTAAACTACTTATGCTACTCAGCAGTGGCAGTAAGACTGAATAGAGGAAAAGAATAAAGCCACTTGTGACTTTGATCTGCAAGGAAACACAACCATGATGTTTCCCATCACCATTCCCACAGCAGGCAATGCTCCCTTCCCCTTGGGCAACCTGTGGGGCTGGGGAAAGCACCCCTGGGTGTGCCAGGCAGGGCTGGTTTGTGTGAAAGTGCTGCTGGCGACCACACACCATCGCTGCTGCCCCTCCTGCTTCTCCTTTTCTGTGTGGTCATCGGGGTCCAGTCCTGAAAGATGCCCTCAGGACTCAGTGATGTGAACAGGAGCTCAGTGCACAGCTGAGACGTGAACACTCAGTTACTGGTTCTCGGCTCTTGCACAGTTCTTACCATGTGCTCGCTCGCAAGGGAAGGCAGCTAGGTTGCTCAGGAAGGATGGAGCTGCCCAGCTGGGATGAAGCACTGGCCTTCCCAAGGCTTGGCCTTTTCCTCCCAGACCAGCTACGGTTGCAGCAGGACAGCGCTGGCTCAGCCACGCGACGGCACAGTGATATGTCTGCTCTGTAACCTCCCTCCAGCTCCTGGGCCGCGCGGCCAACTAGTATTTTATCCCTGGGGAGAATTTGCTCTGTGCAGCTTTGTCCTTTTAACCTTTTAATACTCTTCCATTTTAAGCTGTTCATGGCAAGAGCCAGGCTTAAATTGCTGAACGCAGATGTCACAAATTGCTTTTCAGTATGCTCTGGTGATGTCTGGAGCTGCTGACAAGACCTGAAAGAGGTGATTTTAAAAGAAGGCTTTAGTTTGGACAGTCTTTAAACTGCTTTTTCCCTGGTTCAGCATCTGGTCCCGCATGAGTGATGAGCTGACTAGTTCAAAGGGAAAGTGAGGAACTGATTTCTCACAGAACGGGCATGCGCCCACTGGAACTCATTGCTGTGAGATGTCATTGAGGTAACAGGAGTGAATTTTACAAAGAAATATGGAACTGTAAAGAGGGTGGAAAGTTCCCTCCCATGGTAAATTTCTAAGAGTTTAAGAGGAAACACTGAACAGGCCAGATTATAAACCCCATGAGTGAGTTTTCTTGTGTCTGTCCTTGGGCAGTCAGCGTAGGGGCTGTGGGAGACAGGAGCCTGGTTGAGGGGGATCATCCCACCAACTCGTGGTGACAACTCTGTGCTCTGAGGGACCTTTGAAGGCTCAGATGGGGGAGAGTCAGCTGCCAATGCCACTTGGAAAAGGCTCCATTCCTGCAGTGCCGCCTTCACAAAACCCGACAAACCAAAAATGCACTTGGGAAAAATATGACTGGTGCTCACTGCAAGAGTGGCAGACAACTGAATGGAAAAATTCCCTTTCCAAGCTTTGCAACATGTCCCTTACAAACATTGCCACAAAAATCCCCCATCAAATCCTCTGAGCTTTCGTGCAATGAAGACATGTGCCAAAAATGCTTGGGGGCAATTACATATTTATTTATTATCTTAATTATGAGCCTGATCATCTGAGTGTTAATGTCAATGATTGGATATTAAGGTTACATTCTTTTATAAATTATTAAAATGTTTTCCTTTCTCACCCTGTCTGCCTCCTTTTATTCTAATTTACGTAGATGCCTAGTGTCACTGGTCTGCAGAATCCTACCATGCTCATAACGCTTCATATTTACAGACAGTTCTGCTAGGCCTGACACAAATCAAACACTCCTGCCACCCACCACCCCGGCCCTGGCTTCAGAGAAACCTGATCACATCCTGAGTGGGACTCCAGGGCATTTGGGGCTACTAGAAGGGATAATACTCGATCATTGTGCAGATGTAGGAATGGGATGGGGCACAGAGAGGTAACTCCCACCACAGCCATGTACCCCCCAGGACACAGGAGGGAAGAAGTGATCTTTTACCTGCTGTGCCACTCGCTGGCTAGAGAGAAGCCCCAGGTCTCCCTGCGCTTTCTACCCAGAGCTGCGAGCCACAAGCCGTGTCGTGAGAGGGACCCATGATGCAGACAACAACCCGCAGTCGTGCCTCAGTGGCACAGCCTCAGGATCCAGAAGATGCTACAAATACGAAAGCAAATCGCTCAGCTATGGGGTTTGGAGCTGAGGGAAAACTGGATATAAAAGGAGCAGCACTAGGAACACTTTGCTCTTAGACAGGCTATGGAGAAGATGAAGGAGGGCAGGGAGCGGCGGGCTAGTGAAGTCCCTAAAGCAAAGGGATCTCGGCAACATTGTCCATAGATGCATTGGCACCAGTAAGGTAGGTCACTTTGTCCCTGTCGAAACTAGAGCTCTACCCTGACTGAAAGATGGTTCTGAACCAGCCTCCCAATTGCTGTTCACAGTTTGCCTATTTATTTATCTAATAAATTCAGGAGAACTGCAGTAAACACTGGGTGGAACACAATGCCGTGTTTGCCATCACTTCTCTCATGGGCAGATTTCTTAATTGCCTCTAGTGATGACTGTATATTGCACTAACACTCCCGGTCCCCATGAGACCTCACGCTTGCCTGGCTTTCCTGCTGGGGTTTTCTCAGAGCAGATGGTTTTGTTCTCAGGGTTACATTTTTTCTAGCAGGAGGAATGGTTACGGCCCAGTGGCTGAGCGGTCCCCAAGGCAGGTGCGGGATCATCTCTGCAAACAGCCCTTCTGGCGGGAGGGAGGACGGTGTCTAACAGCGGCTGTCGGCAGCGGATAGAGTGAGCATCCACATGACAGCAACAAAGCAAGGCAGGGTGGAAGCAAACCATTCCTGAAATAACATATCTGAAACTTCAACAGATTGTTTTTTGCAATAACAAAATACCTTGGTGGATTTTCCCTCCCTCAGCGCACCCGCTTTCTTATCCTTCTCAACAGTACTGCGTAATCAGGCAGTTTTATGTAAGGCAGTGAACAACCCTTTCCTGTAATGCTGCACTCTACTCGATTGGCGCTTAGAAAGATGGTCATCCTCTACTCTGCAGATGAGGAAGAAAGATGAGATACAGAAAAGTTAGGTGACCACATCAAAACCCAATGGCATTCACAGAAAGAGATGAGAAAGGCCAGGAGAGCCAGGCAGTTGTATAACGTTGCTTGTTTTTTTTCATGACACCAATGCAAGCTCCTTCCTTAGTGTGCTGCACTGAACATACATGGGCGTGTGTTACTGCTAAGGTTCCTCTTCTGTCCTTAACAGTTCCCTAGAAACTAACAGACATCCAGCAGTCATGACAAGGTCCCATGCCAACAATTATTTAACCTATTACCAGCTGTTATGGTCATTTGTGCAAATACACATTCGTACATCTGACTTTAACTTCCCATATGGAAAGTGCTTTGTGAACACACAAAGCAGCTTCTTTTGAAGTGTCATGTTTTTAAGGCACTTTTTAAAAAGCAAATGTCAAAGGAATGCCCCCTCCACCCCCTAAAAAACTAACGTGCACATATTTGGACTGATCGCTTGCCAGCATTTGTTTTTAATTGACATTTTTTACATTTAATTGCTATATATAAGTGCAGATACACAAGGCAAACCGCAAAAATTTCCCTATTTTATTTCACACTCAGAGTAAGCTACAGTAAAATTGTCAAATGCATTTATTTTTTAACGAACTTGGAAATACTCCATCTTAATCAGTGACAATTACATTTTTGCATCAAGGCCACTGTGCATTAAAGCCACTTCTCTGAAAACCTCCTATTCTTAGACTAAGGGAAGAACTTAATGGGGCGCTTTGTCTCAAAAATAGTAACAATACATGCTCAGTAAAACAGCATGGCTAACCACGAGGGCCTCCAGCACAAGGATCTGACTTGTGGAGAAGCATTTCCACCAACACTTTGGAGACTGGAAATGAGTTCAACCGCTAAGTACTATGGACTCCAAGCTTGAAATGCCCTTGGGTGCTGCTCCTTAAAATTCTTTGGGGAGTCATCCCTGGAGTGCCAGCCATGCTTTGTTCTTGTCTTGCTGACACACCAGGAAGTAGAGATGCTTCCTGACGCTTGGGCTGGCAGCCCCTCAGAGACTGGTTGCCTGCTAACGATTTGCCACCTCTGAAGCACCTCTGATTGTGAATTTTTTAAGTCCTTTCAATTATGAAGCAGTTGCCCACCTGATCCAGTCACTGCCCACAACATGCCTTTCCACTAACTTTAATGACCTTTGGAGCAACCCAAGGGAAATGCTTTTGGACCCTTAATACAAACCTGCCCTCAGGGGTGCAAGTGTGCAGGCTTGGAGCACTTTAACACTTTGGCAGCCTGAAGGTAAAGCTTGCTGTCAAAGACTCCATCCCGTCGTGAAGCGTGTATGGAGAGGAGCACAGTGTGATGCTAACCAGGGTAGAACCCCATAAAACAACAGAGTGAGAAATTCTAAGCCATGAGCTTTGAAGAAAGAATCATAAATTGCAGCCTAAATCCACCCTAGGCAATGGCCTTCCAAAGCCCTGCAAAGTGGCTCGGCTCTCTCCCTCTCTGACCCTCATTTTCTTTCAGGAGGTTCCCAGAGGAATAACCTCATGCAAATGTGGCTTTTAAACTGGCTGATGAGCCCATTTCTCAGCAACTGGATCTAGCTACCCGCTGTGAGGAGAGGAAAGCGCTGCTCTTGCAGGCACCAGGCAGCACCGTGGGCCTGTAGGATGCCATGTGCGGATGGGAAGGTAGCAGTCCTGCCGGCATACTCGCCTCAGCACAGTACCTTGGCCTCCTGCCTGACACGTGTATCTAAAAATAGGTATCTTTTCCTCTGGGCCTCACAAGCAATGTCCTAACGTTTGCTCCAAGCACCAGAGCATTTATTATTTTTTCCCCTCAAGTCTTTAAATGTTTGCTTACTGTCATGTTATGCTGCATAAGAAAAAGTGTAGTCCTCTGGCAACAGGACAGAGACCTCATGGATGACGGATCATCAAGCCTTCCTGCTCCATCTTCCGGATCCTTTCTGGGTGTCTGAGAATGCATCTCTGTGCTGGCTTGCTGTGCACAGAAGGCAGGGGCAGAGGGGCTCAGATGAAAGGCACCGTGTTTCCTCTGCGAGGAGAGAGATGCCCTCCCTTGTCCTGTATTGTCCCCTCCGAGTGATGGCCAACAGGCCAGGCAGAGTTTGCAGCAGCTCCTTCCCCTGCATCCGTGGTGCATGTGACGAGCAGCAGTAACACGACATCCCGAGCAGCAAGCAGATGCCCCCCAGGATAGGGGCCCTCCCGAGGATGAGCTCCAGCAGTAGCCACGTCCAGCCCCTGCTGTCGGCTGAGATTTAATGTGACATCCTGATGTTGCCAGCTCTGATCTTTTATCTATAGTCCTGTGATAGCTGATGATTTAATGAGAGCATGGCTGTGTGCACAGACAGTTACCTGAACATCTGAGGGTAATTCTTTTTTTTTTTTTTTAACAAACATATTTCTGATTTTGGTAATAGGAAGAAAAATAGTTTGAAAAGAACCCAACCTTTCTGTTTGTCTTGTGTTTTTTAAGTCAATCTGATTATCTGGGCTAGAGCGAAGAAGCTGAGTGCAAAGGTTGTTGAAGGGGCAGGAGGAATGCTGCTAAATCTAAGACCTTTTGGACTTCTCAGAGGGAACTTTGAGGATTTTGAGGACCAATCCCATTTCTCATTAGCTACCTTCACACACTGGTTTTGTTTATGCTGTATTTATGTTTGTTTATGCATTAGCTATCTTGTCAGGTCAACTGCTTAATCTCAACCTATCAAATGGGGGGTTGTGGCGATGTAATAGCAGATGGATACCACTGTTCCAATAAATCTTTTTTACAGTGTTTGTCTGTCTTTATAGCGCAAAGGAAGGGACTCTGAAAGACTCCAGAAAGCCAAAAATTTCAAAGATTGCAGATTACTCATGGAATATACTCACCACAAATCTGAATGAAACTGGTGAGTTACCACTGTAGCTCCAGCAGTGCCTTATCTGGGGAGGTGTTTGACAGACGGATGTTTGTGCCTCTGAGCAGGCTAACATCTGGGTTGCATCAGGAGGGATGAAGAAGAACAAGTTCAGTGCAGACAGGTAGCCCAGACTATCAGCTCTGTTTGATTCATATTTTGTCATTAGATCAAAAGAAGTTAGACTACATGTGATTTTTTTTACCTTTAATCCTTTTTGGAGTCTGGCTAGAGGTATAGACACTGCCCTGCATCCACCACCCTTTCTTTGAGGTCTTTGCAAACAAAGACATCACTGACTACATAAGGAATCAGAGCTGATTGTGATTGATTCAGTATATCTCTTTTTTACTTTTCTACATTTTAAGAAAAGGATTTGAAAATCCAACGAAAATAAATCCAACTCTGCAGGAGATCTGAAATGTCACAGTGGAAGCTGGCGGCATCAGTCCTAGCTCAGACAAAACAAGCCATAACAACCAGCAAAGCAGTCAGTGAAAGAAAAAGGTGGAATATCTCCTTCTCCGCACCCTGGTTTACCAGGAATCCTGCTCCTCAGTCCCTGCAGTAGCCTGTTCTGAGGCAACAGCAGGATTTCATAACAGTTCCTGGTGGCTGTTTTAAGAGCCAAGACTCTTCTCTGAAGCAAGAAATAACGATATCTTGTGGCTCCAGAAATCCCACTTGTAAACACCATTTCTGGGTGAGGTGCATATGGTCTTAATTCTGACTGGGATATGTTCAGGGATTGAGTTTATTTTTCTGAATACACAAGCTTAAGCCGCTAATACCTAGGCTAAAAGCTTAGCTCCTTTCACTTAGAGGCAGCAACGGTCTCATACAGTCCATGGGCTCCTGTGCCTCATGCAGTGTGACCGCTGCAGATGACCTGTGCAAGTTGGTACACTCTTAATACAAGGAGCTACAAGGCTGGGTCTCAAAAGCAGTATCAGCTGGTCAGAAGCTCTCTTGGTCCACACCAGCATGAGCATCACACCATCATGAGCACCTTTGCACCACGCTGCTTGTCACCGCTGTGCTTTCAGGGCGTCCCTGACACTTGGAAGAGCCACGAGTCCTCTGCCTGCATCTGCCTGGTCTGCATGGACCTCTCCCTCAGGGCCTGGTGGGAGGCCATTTCAAAAGAGCAGGAGTTATTCAGAGGTCAGACACTGTCTCCAAGTCAGTTTTCTGTGTATAAGCAGGCCACAGGTTTCACCTCAACAAGTCCTCTTTCCAAGAAGCCGGGAGGTTCATTTTACTGAGATTAATCACTGCCTTTACAAGCTGCTGAACTTGTCTGTGTTAGTCTGTTCTCAAACTGGCCAAATCCTTTCATTTTGCTTGAACCAAGGCAGGTAACTTGCTCCACCTGTGTTTGCTGAGGGCAACCCAGAGGTGTCTGACAGTACCACCATTGGGCTGTGTTTGTCATTTCCTAATGCAGTTGACATTGTGATAAATTTTCTGTCAGGTGAAATTTAGAGGAACATTAACCTGCCTGACAGGAACAGTGAGTCACAAATGATTCCTGAGGAGAAATGGCTGTGGTATGTGAAATGTTTTGGATTTTTTTAGGCTGCAGTTTGATATATCTACTAATTACATTTGCAGTGTAACAGATACTGCACTCATCTAAACAAAATATAAAAATATATAACCTTCCCAAAAACACATTTGTCCTCGTTGCCTGGATTTTCTATAAATGTCTCTTGTCTTTAAATATCCAGCAGCAAAATTAGCTATGAGGCTCTGTCTTCATACCTTATTTAATTTAAGAGCTGTTTGGTCTGCACCACAACTGTTCATGACGGCCTGCACATCTGCCCTGGAGTCAAAACTAGGCTCAGGAAGAAATGAACTTTCCTTATCCATTTTTGTATTTGCATTTGTGGTAGTAAGGACTGACAACTTCTCCCCTAGATGGTCTGCAGAGTAAAGACAAGGTGGTCTGGAGGTGGGCTTGACTTTCTTCCCTGCCGGGTTGCATGGAGGAGCAACTATATCCATGTGGCTGCCGTGCTTTGGTTTGTTGGTGAGGCTTTGCTTTGGTTTCTGGCAGGTGTTGCTATAGCCAGACCACTTGCAGGGAGATGTGAGGGGAGGCTGGAAGTGGTTCAAGCACACCAGGCAGCTTGGAAAGAGCAAGTGGTACTCGCTCTCTCCTGTCATCTGCTTTAGCAAGAGCAGTTATTCATGCTGGCGGCAATGGTTATTGACAGAGATATTTGAAACCATGGTTAATCCTGTCACTAGTATCTCTAACTTTAAAGTTACCATAGTTGGAAAGGAATGTTTCTGTCAAAATGTTGGTTTTGTTGGGGTAGTTTCATCTTCTAGCTAGCAATGTAGCAGAATCGCACTAATCAGATTTTTTCCTTCTCCCTCTCCCTCTCACTGTATGTACTTGTATGGCTCTCATCATAGTTGTATCTGTGTGCCTTTCCCCTAAGGAATTTAAGAATAAAAATAACTCTCTATCGCCTTTCCAAGGCTATAGGACCGTCTCTAGTTCATAGCTTTCTAAAAGAACATTACGCATACTTTATCCTGAAAGGACTCTTACTTTTCCTCTGCGGGAGTATGCAGCGGCAAAGCTACATCAAACAGCTATTGAAGGTAAACAGCATAGGGAGAACGTGTTATATATTCCTTTGTGGTAACAGCTCTGCTGTCCCAGAGCCAGTACAGAGCAGCCCTTGGCACACACGTCTGGCAGCGTGAGCGTGGGACAGGCACAGAAAGGGGCAGGCACGGCCTGTGCATGAGAGCGGCCGCCGTCTTGAATAACCAGCTGCTGGTCAAGACGTGATGGACAGGACACGCAGGACACAATAGAGGAGCTCCAGGGACATTTCCATCTCCACGTATAGAAAATGCAGCACGGGAGAAGTCAAACATTTGTGTCTGCTTTACAAATCCCCAGAGCACCAGTATGGCAAGAGAGAAGGAGGAGATGGGAAAGTCCTTTGTCCTGGGTCCCGTCTGAGGAACCTGAGAAATTCTAGGATGCGGGTGCAGTCCTAGCAAGCTAACAGAAATATATTTCTGTTTTGTTTGTGAAATCTTAAATTACATCATATAAAGTGCAAAATAAATAATTATTTACCTGCAGAAATTTTCTTATTTAATTGAAATGCATAATATTTTAGGATTCGTTAATTGAGACTGTAGGCCACTATGAAGATGTAAAATTGTATGTATGTGCAAAGTATTGTTATTATTAAATCTGAATTGAATAACGTAGTAAACATGCTGCAGAATAATTAAAAAGAAATTTAATTTCTTCCGTTATTTGGGGTCAAGGAACACAAAAAAGATTGATGCCTCACACAAAGAATTAGCAAACCATTTACTGCGCTTGCTGTAGGGAACTGGGTATGTTTCCTGGCTAAATACTTTTTTTTTCTAGACAGATTAAATACAAAAACACGCTGCTTCTTACTGATGCTGCACTGCTTGCATACTGATCCTGGCTGATAATACACACACACACACATACACATATGAAGAAACTATCACATCTAAGGGCTAAGTGCTGTTATAAGGAAGGTGTTTCGCTCCGACGTGGTCAGAATTGAAAGATTAGGAGATATTCCTGGCTACTGTTCCCCTGCAAGTCTGTGTACTTTGATCAGTTCATACCACCATCACTCCTCTGTTTTTATAGCCGTTACTACCATGTCGCTCTGGCTTCCCAGGAAGTAATGAGGGCCTTGATGCTGATCCCACATATGATGTCATATCCCTAAATGGCCAAAATGGCAAGCTTATATTGGCATCAACAGCATGCATGGGAATATATACAGGGGAAAAAATACGAGAATGACTTAATTTATGTAACCAGAACTCTGTACAGTGACACTTTTTTCTCAGAGGAAGGTGAAAAAACATAGATACCTGGAGAATTTAAATCCCAGGATTTCTGCCTGGGAAATTATGTGGGGTTTAACTAAAGAGGTGGGCTTCTAGGTGAGATCGTCAAGTGCTCCTTGGTTTCTAACTCCATTGACTTCTCAAAGTGATGAGATATTTCCAGAACAATTAACAAATGCTTTTGGCAACACTGTGATCCATCTACAAATAAGGCAAAGAACCTTAGAGTGCTTGGTTTAAAAGCTTTTAGAGAAAACCATAGCTGGTCTATTGCACACTGTTTTATCTATAGTAAAATCCTATTTAGGGAAATATGTGCTGGTTTGTATATTCTGATATTTGCTAAGAGAATGCTTATGGCACATAAAAGAAGAATTTTCCTTAGACTTTTTTTGGTATGCAAATGCTTGGTAAGTGGCAATATGCATTGTTTATAAGGCAACTGAATCCCCAGGTGATTCAGATTTGAAGGAAGCATCTGAGCTGACTGATGTGTGTAAGACTGAATCTGAAATCAAAGAGCTCATCAAGGACAGCTTTGTGATGGATCCCTTTTGGGGAAGGCAGGGAGGCATCTGTATTGTTCTCTGGGAGTTCACAGCAAGCTCTCTGAAATTGAATTAAGACTTTGAAAGCAATCTTTAGCCTGTTACAGCTGAGTGGCTGAACTCTGTGTGAGGTCACATACAGAAAGAAGTTATTTTGCATTAGCAAAGCAGATTAGGTTTTCATATTTTACTCTTCTCTGTGACCTTGGCTATGCATAAAATGACAGCCAGGTGAGACCTCATCAGGGCTTGCTTCTTAGGGAGAAATGGAAAGAAAGTGTGTGATAAAACTCTTGATTCTGCCATTATCTGGGAGAAGGTATTCATTTGCTGGCTCCCACACTGCTGGGTATAGCAGCTGTGGGCCAGAGCTCTTTCAACCCTTTTCCTTGCTTAGATCACTTGTAAAATCAGCATAACACCAAACAGCTTCAGAAAGGGTTTGAGTCTTAATTGATGTTGGTTCAAGGTCCTTGATAAAATAAGGTTTTATTATTTGCTGTTGCTGAAGTGGCACAAGGCAATAAACAAGAGAAATAGACTTCAGGAGTAATGTATAACCTGGAATCTCTTCTCGAGCTTTCTCTAAACAAAAGCATGACTGGTGAATTGTACCAGCAGACAAAGCCTAACATCCCCAGAGTATGGGGGCAGTTAGGCTGGTGTGAAGCTGTCAGTACATTTCTCCTTCCACAGCAGCTATCACGAACGCTAGGAGAGCCCATCCCCTCTGCAAGCTCCAGCAGTACTTTGGAGCGATTGGCAGCCTGAACATCCGCAGTGCTGGTGATGCTGGAGGCCACGGTGCTTGGTTGGGCAGCCTTAAGGCACCAGGGCTGCGACACCTCCTACGTTACAGCCCTTCAGTACTCCCCATCACAAGACTTGGGTCCATGGGTGCAGAACGTAGTCCCCAAAGATAACTGTTTTTAGCCTATTTCAGTGGCAGTTGAACAGTGCTAGGAAGTCACTGCTCTCTCTAGAGCAGCTGCAACATTAGAAAGGCCCTGGTGCCCTGGTGCTAAAAAATACTGTATGTACTGGTAACTGTATAATTTCCACACAGACATTGCAGTTAAAACCTTTTTATTTATTTGGACAGAAGTATTTTACCTTGGTATACATTAAACCGTATGATTATACCTGATAAACTAAAATCAGTTATAATTTTCTTCAAACCAGAACTATTTCCTTATAGAACTTCTTAATTCTTTGCATATTTGCCGCTTTTTTGTCGATCCCTCTGCTCCCCTTAAAACTTTTATTTTAATTGTGTCTTTTCCATTTGTTTTCATGTGGTTGCAAGGAACAAGGATATAATAGACTGATTGACTTACAAGAGGCAGAGAGCCTGTATTCACTGGAAGGTAACAGGAGTTAAACAGCCACTCAAAGATATTCCCCAGAGAGGTTAGAATAGGAATAGTCTGACCTGTTTGAGTCAGAAGGCATATGATCTTGAATTGCCTCTTTAAACTTGTTCCAAGTAGCTGTTTTCCTTTTCAGTTTTACTCACCCCATTTCAGAGAACTTCTTTGAGCTTTTTTGAATATTTATGTTTAAGTTTCATGGAGTTAAGACAAGGTCATAATCATTATAATGATTATAGGACATTCATGGAGTTAACATAAAAGTATTTCCATTTTAGATAAATCATATCATTTAAGAAGGTGATTTACTTCTCTAAACACTTCAGAAGGAACAAGTATACACTGCTTGAGGGGAACTTAAGAGTTATTAGAGACATCTGAAAAATGAGATGATTTTTTTCTTCCAGGATACCTGAACTTCTGGCCGAGCTCACACACAATTCATGATCTTGTCCATTTCACTACGACATTTTCTACTAAATAGTAGAACTCCTTCGAGTCAGGAGTCTTCTTCATAGATAGGATATTATAACAGTTTTGCAAATGAATCTTTCTTAGTACCTTTAGACTTCAGCTCTGCTTGAGTGTAGTAAAAGTGACATTTCCTACATTTTTTTTTGGTAGAGGCGAGGTCAGTGTTTTGGTATATTTCCCTCATTTGCTGTGTGAACTCTTCTAAAATGATCCTGCTTCACAGACTTCGATGGAAAGTCTTCTGAAAAGGGACCTGCACCAGACTCTCCATTTACCCTCTGTATTCCAAACAGTCGTCACGCCACATGCTAGGACATACGTGCTGTCAGTATTTAACTTTTCTAGACAGCGAAAAACAAGTCACAGAAAATAAGATCAGAAGAGACCCCAAGAGCTCATCTAGGTACTCCTGGTGCCATAGAGCAGGAGCAGGTCTACCTAAGATATTCTTAATGGACATTAAAGGAGCTCTTCTTCTTTGAAAGCAGGTTTTTTTCCATCCCATCCCTCATTAAGCATGCTTTTTTAGGTGGCCAGCTACTCGCATTGGTCTTCTCTGCCTTTTCCTCACCTTTATTTTTCCTGAAGTGTGATGTGCCAAATTAGACATAGTAATCTTGCAAAAGCTCAAAGAAAGCTGGATATGATGTAAAGCTGACTTCATGTGTCTTACAGATTAACATTCCTGTCTCTGTTTCCACAGACAATGTTTGCAGTGTGGGTTCATGTTCATTTTATGATCCAGTATAACGAGTGGTTCCTTTTCAGTAGAACTGCTGCACTGCCACTCTTTTCCTATCTTGTAAAACCTGGTTACTCAAAATGAAGTACTCTTGCATTTGCACTTCTTGAATTGCTTCTCCTTTATTTTTGACCATTATTCAGTCTGCCAAGAGCACCTTAAACCTGTCCTCCTAAGCTTTCTGGCCCCTGCCTTGGCATCATCTGTATATTTACTGTATTCCATCATCCAGATCATTAATGAAAATATTGAATAGTACTGGTTTTAGCAGAGGAAGTCTCCTCCATATGGAACCACTGATGAGTGCTCATTCATACAGTGAGCACTCATTACAGACCTGGATTTCATTAGGTATGTTGAGAAAAATTCTTTGCAAGTATTCCATACATCTGATCTGACAATGTCAAAATTCCCACTAAAATGAGAAAGTGTTTTAATTTAGCAAAAATATATGTTTTTGTAGTGCTTGTGCTCATATGTGTTACGTGCATTACTACTGAGCTCCTTACAATTTTGATGGTTCTTTACCTGCTTGTATCATCTGACTACCCAAACTGCAAGCTTCTTTAGCTTGTAAATGCTATGTTGTCCTTAAGTGGAGGGGTACTTGCTGACATGCAATGAGAATCATTTCAATTGAATAGCTAAAAAGGAAACATCCTATTTAAAGTTAAGTAGATTGAATTGTGTAGCATATTTGAGCTTATTCAAGGTGGGATGCATCTGAATCTAGCATTCAACAATGAAGAGAGAAAAGATCCACTTAGCTGAATGTCTAAAGCAGGTCAAGAGACTACACATCCTATGTCTTTCCACTGACAACAGGAAAAAAATGCTGAAAGACTAATTCAGGCTGGGTGTCTGGTTTTCAGGCAGCTTAAGTTGCCATTCTCAGAGTGAAGGAAAATGGTCAGTGTGGTTACAGTCAACTGACATTAGTCCAGACCCCTGCTAACTGGAGACAGACCAGCTATTCCTCACTCCCTGTCTTCACTAATCCTTCCCCAAAAGGGAGGAGAGGAATCATTCCTCTTTTTGCCTTTTTTCTCCTTTTCTTTCATTCTTTATTTGTAAGATTACTTTACAGATACCTGGTGTGACTGCACATGCCGCTCCCAGGCCCTATTGCAATCATTAATGTCAATGGAAACATGAATTTAGGACAGTTTATGCCTACTACAAAACTGCATCATCTATTCAAAACAAATTTTCATTTCACCTGTCTACACAAGAAAATTTTACATGTTGTGCTAACATTGCTAAAATTATATAGTAAGAGATAAATAGTATAGCTAGAGCAGCCCACACTTTCTATTATAACATCCCTGGACAGGGAAGGAAGGGAAGGGAAAAGAAGGGAAGGGAAAAGAAGGGAAGGGTTGGACCTACAAGCAAAATATATTCTCTCCACAGAAATAAATCTGCACCAGGAATTATTCCAGGAAAACTAAATCGGTTTTTGAATTCATACCTTTGTTTATTCTAGTATTACTTTCCCATGCAGACAACCCCATATAGGGAAGTAACATTTTACATTATAATGAGGTTACAATGTGCTAATCCCCATGGACTGAAGCAATTATCACCTGCCTGCTAGGTGTTAAATGCTGCATTACAAGGGGATTATTTTCTCTTTTGTTCTGATTGAGGCCTGGTCTACCCACAAATTCATTGTGGTTAAACTAATTCAGAAGGGAGTTTGCTTTTTCCTCCTCTGAATCAGTTATGTATTGCACTAACGAAACTGGACTCAGTGATAATTACCATGTTATTTTCTAATTCAAAGTAGTAAAATGACCATTTCTGTGTTACCTCGTCCATACTCATTTACAGTTATTCTCTAGTCTAAGTTATCTGATACTATTTGTAGCAGTTGTCCCCTTTTTCCCCGTTTTCCCCTTTTTCCCTCCTATAGCCTTTTTTTTTTTTTTCTCTTTTTTTTTTTACCGTCTCACTGAAGCGTACCTACATATCATAAGGGAAATGAATTTGGGAGTCTGTTAATCCCTGGATTAACACAAGGCAAATGTAAGTGCCATAAGGAACATTACCTCTAGGTCAGCAGCTGGCATTTTTCCTTCTCAGTCAGTGCAATAAAATGGGGCCAGGGGACATCATGTTGTTGGAGGGGCTGTCTTTTGAATAAGCTGTAAACATCTAGCCATTTGTAGAGCTCCCAAAGTACTGAAATGCTGTTGCCTTGATTATCCTGAGTGAGATTCAATTATATTACCACAGTTTTTATGTCTCAGAGTTCCTTACAACTTGTTAAAGTACTGATCACAAAACTTTTGGGTAGGCGTGCACACACTGTAGAGGCATCTGCCTACTGCTCCAGAGTAGACCAACGGTTTAGTGATGGTTGTACCCAAGCACACCCGCACACCCATCACTCCTCATTTACATTCCTACAGAACACAGACAGAGAGAAATACTCACTCCGATGTGTGCCTCAGATTTCATGTACTGAACTCACCCTTTACCAGGCACTTTGTAGCTGGAAGATGTTCTTTGGCCTGTCCCTTCACCCCTGCTCTGTTGGGTGTGTTCATACCACGGCCATACACTGTCTAGGTCCACTGCCTGGGGGATATTTTTCCTACCTTCCTCTCCACATTACCTCTTAGGATGCATGACAGAAAGCATTTATGTAGTCAGGCAATTTGTGACTGTATACAGTTGTACTGGCCCAGCATTTTGAAAACTTTGGCTCACATAATACCAACGTCCCCATCATTTGTTAGTTGTAATGTAGCCAAAGAATCCTTAAAGGCAGATTGCATTGTGCCTATTGTTTCAGGCACTTGGAAAAACTTAAGCAAATTATCTTTTGAATAAAAATAGAATTTACTGTGGCAGTGTAAATGCTCTTTATGAGTTTGAGTTCTGCAGACATTCTGAACAACAAGAAATCTTCTTGAAATTCACTTTATTTTCTTACTATTAGTAAGATCAGGCCAACATTCGGTGCAATACTATAAAACTAATACATTCAAAAGCAATGTTTAACTTCTTTTAACAAGTCAGTGCTTATGTGTTTAGCTTAGTGTTTACCTCACAGATTGCTAACATGATTTCATGATGAGCACAAACCAGGAATGTCAGAGATGTGTTTTTTCTCCTGCTGGATCAATGATAGGACAAGAGTCACCAAGCAGTCCTGGCAACACTGCCCTACATAGTGACATATACCACAGGGCAACCCAACTTAAACAGAAGTCTAAGGTTTTGTACCACACAAGAGCTGCATAAGCTCCTGCGGTGGTTTACCTACCATCCTGATCTGTGCTGAAATGAAGTTCATACAAAACAAGTCCCAGCCCTGAGAAACTTGCAAAGAAGCATGCACATTTGGAGGGAGTGTAATGTCTTGGGTAGGTTATGTGACTTTCAGCAGAGGCCCGAAAGAAGAGGAAAAGGTCCTCTGATGAACTCTCGGAGTCACCTCCTTGCAGTGCAGTTGCATCATGAAATAAGGCAGAGAGGGCCAGGACTAGACATAATCAAAGCATGTACTCCGGCTCTGCCTGTGTCCAAGTCCTGAGCAGTCACTGATGCTGCTGCTCCTGGGGAGGAAGAAGAGGGAAGTGGGGGCCAGCACAGGAAAAAGAAGGGTTGTTTGGTTGTCTCTTGCAAGACCCTCCCCTCTGCTCTCCACCAAATGTTCGTGACAGGTGTCATTCACCCCTTCCCCCTTAGGGGCAAAACCTAATTTTCTGTCCACTGATGAGAAAACCTGAGCCATTTCTGGCACAGAACAAAGAGCAAAGGGGAAGGCTTCATCTAATCTAGCCTCTGACTGAGCAGAAGTCACTGATGGCAGGTGGCAATGTACAATCAAGAATCAGAAATTCATCTGGGTACCTCATGCACCTGCACACTTCACTATCACTATTATTTAATTAGGAGTTGAACATTTGCAGGTTTCTTGCTTACAAAACAAAAAGGAAAAAAAATAGTATTTTTTTCCACAATTGTCTTGTTACTCTAGTCAAATCTGGTTTAAATCTAGTAAGAAACCAACACTGGAATTTTTAGCACTGCTGAAGGATTTTTTTTTTTCTGATGGTTAGTGATGGCAAAAGTAATGCTGATGATGATCCTTCCTTTTGTCTCACAATAAAACTCAGAGTCCTATATTTTGTGCGTGAGTTCCATCAAGCACTGCCTGCTCAGACCACTGTAATGAGGAGCACACTGGAGATGTTCTCCTTTTGACAACCAAGCACTTAAAAGTCCTTAATTGGAGTTTCAGAAGTGAAGCCCTCAGCTCTACTCAAAGGCAAGTTATCATGCCTGAAATTGGGATTGCACAATTGATGACACCTCAAAAGAAAAGAGTGGCCATTCATGAAAATGTGACTATAAGTGTGCAGTGAACCTTCATTCAGGCATGTGGGAGCAATCTTTGAATGCACAGGTTTTGTCTCTGCAGAGGAGTCGCAGATATTCAATGTTGATCATCAGCTCATATCAAAAGATATTTGAAACTGGTAAGATTATTTATAGTTCAGAGGAAACATGCCCTTGCCCTGTCTTCTTTGAAATTTGTAATGATTCAGTAGTCTGTGACTGTAAACCTCCATCGTTTCAGGGTCATAAACTCTCTCCACTGCTGCAGTATTATTGAAAGAATAGTTTTCCTTACTCACATCATCTCTTATGCACTTAGGTCTGGTGAAGTCGCCTTCAGACGGACAGCAAGGTAAATGATACAGAACTAAAATAAGGAGATGACATTTAGCCACTCAGGTAAAATAGAATCTGTTGACTGACTGAAAATGCTTTTTTTCTTTGGACACAACTGCCCAGAATCTTAATTGCAATTCATATAAATGTCCAGTGATGAAGTTCCCTTCAGTCAGATGCAAAGAAGAAAGATGAAATCCTAGGCCGCAGGGGTCCCCAAATATTAGTTGCATGAATTTTTAATTTGTAATTTCAAAGGCCGAATACATGGCAGCAAGTCTGAATTCAGGTCCTTTTCCTTTATTATTATTTCTGCTGAAGTACCACTGAAATGCATACATCCAGGATTCTGTTGCAAGAAGACAGTTCCCTTGCCTGAAGGATACAGGTAGTCTCTGTCCCGTAAAAACCCTAAAAATGGGCCTGAGTTCTCAGAGGTGCTGGCTCTTCTGCAGTCATAACAGGATGATGCCACAGAGCCGTTTCAGTTCTTGGCACAGGAGCTAAAGGCTTTTCTGGTGGCCAGTTCTTTTCAATCTGATACAGCAGGAGCTGTGCTGCATCACTGCACAACATTTGAGGCTACTCTGGGATTAGAAGTACCTTAAGCTGCAACACACCAGAGAAAAAAAAATAGGGAAATGGCAGGTGGGCAGTGCAGGGAGGGCCAAAACTTTCTGGGTTTGAGTTCTTCATTGAAATAAGGCCAGGCAGAGATTGTTGGTTATCTGAGGGAAGGAAATGGGCAGCCCTGAGGCCCCACTGTAGCGTCCTGAAATGACCGGAGCAAGGTCTGAAAGGCATTGCTGTGACACTGTCACAGAGCCCAGGAGCTCTCCCATTTGGACATGTCAGGGAGCTTTCTTAGCTGTCCTTGCTTTCCAGGGATGCCATGAAGTTGTAAGCAGATAAAGTAATAAAAATCTACTATTGAAATTATACAGACTGGTAAAGATCCTTGGTGGTTGCATTGGTCATTTTACATTTTTCTTTTTTGTTATGTTAGGCACAAGAATCTCCTCTATTTGATATAAGATGGACTTACTTTGCCGGAGAGGGATACTGCTGCTGCTCACTCCCCATCATCCTAAAGAAGAGAAGGATACAGGGCAAAACTAAAACTATCTTTTTGTTTCATCCAGAGGTCAAGTATTGTAATTTTGCATAAAACTACCTTGAGAAGGTGTCTCCTCATTATCTATGATGCTTAGTTTCTGGAGGTGATATTATAGGAAGTATTACCTTACCTTGTTTTCCTTCTTCCCAGGATCTTTTGGTCCACATTTTTAATCTATATCCCAGTTAGCAAAATCCTGGCTCTAGCATACTTACTACTGCCTTTTTCAGACACAATGACAAAACTTGATGCCTGTGGAATTAGAAATATTAAATGCACAATTTTCTTTATGGGCTTATGCTTTTTTTTTTGTGTGTGACTGTCTTGTAAAATCAAATGCAATACTACAGATGATGTTGAACACCACAAGACACCACTCAGTACATTTTATAGGGATGCTTTTGACAGACCCTGCCACAGATACTATATGAAAAGCTGTCTCAACTATGCCACATGTAGGAAAGAAGATGCCATCTCATTGTGTGCAAATGTCTTTGTAAACAAGATGTTACATTTGACATTACACTTAGGCAAGAACAAATTTTTAAATGAATAACCTGCTAACAAGATGACAGAATAGGAAGTTAAAATCTATTCATATTTTTTCAAGACCTTAATGGTTAGTCACTGCAGTCCTCCATTACATGCTCTGACACCTTCTCCCCTTCCCCTCAATGATCTAATAATAACCCAAGTTTCCACTCCAAAAAGTCCTCTCCATTAATCATTCGGTCTGTCGAGATCTCAGTGCAATTATTGTCAGTCTGCATCTCTGCAAGTAAGAAATCATATTAAAAGTTACTCTAAAGTAACGGAAGAGTGCAAGAGTTGAACGCCAAATATGCAGCTGAGCCTCTCCGTGTAACAGCAAGGAGTCCTCTCCAGGACACTGCTGAGCTGGTGTGCAGCACTGTTCTTCAGGAAAAAAAAAATTAATGCAATCAATTTACTTCACGTTTTGCCTTGTCTCAAAAATTATTGAGTCATTAATCTTAGCAATGTCATGGTGTTGTCATTCTCTGAATTCAATTAAATGGGAGCTCACCATTAAAAATGCCTGTGTTCCTCACATGTAGTAATGCCCTTCCCGACCGCAGTGAGTACAGTTCCCCTTACTGAATTAGGGAGGCTTTAAAGGAAAAGCACTAATGAAGACCAATAGGGTAAAATAGTTTACTGCATGTTATACATACTTAATGTTCATAGCACTGGGCCATCTGAAAACATTACGCAGAGCCAAATTCTTCCTTATATAGGACCTAGTATGTTAAAAGGGAAAGCAAGTTCTCAAACTGTGCTTCAGGGGCCCAATTTCTTATGCATTTTTCCTTCTCAATTTCTATTTGCACCAAATGAGTGCAGATTTTCTGGACTGGAAGGCCACAGCCTTTCATTCCCCAGGCACTCAGCTGCTCTCCTCAGCAAACAGCGCTGTGAGATGGCTCCGTACCCTCATGTCATGTCACCACTGCTGAAATAGCACAATATTGCTGTGAGGAGAAGTGTTCATCAGAGAAGGTGTGTGCTGATGGTCTGAAGGAAAACTAACAGGTCTGAAGAGAAAATGAAAATGAAAAAAAAAAGATAAGTCAAGAGGTTAATTGAGCTGAAGCTAATTTACACTGCATGAGCAAACAAAAGTTTCTGTGATGGCAGACAGGAGGGGAATTAACATGGAAATATCAATGAAAATGCAGTATATCAGATCAATAAATCATCTAAAAAAAAAAGAAAGAACATAGCAAAGGGAACTGCCAGAATAAAACCCTAAGAGCTAGCAGGATCAAACTATGTGTCCTAGAATGTTAGACAAGATTGCCGCTGGAATGGAGGAATGGAAAGTTGTCCTGCTGGTTATCCCCTTGCCTGACTGCTAGGAAATGCTGTCAAGGGATTTTTAAGGTATACATATATAGCACTGCACTAGCAGGAATCCAAGGCTAGGCATTGGGTTGCTTTCTCACAAAGGGTGCAGGTTATTAGCAATCACAAATGTTAGTTTGGTTCTCTAAAGATGTCTAGCTGCAGAAAATAGGGTTGCACCTAAGTCGTGCCTGTCAGCAGAACTAATTAGCTAAAGCAGTAGTAGCACAGCAGTATGAGCACATCGCTTCTGGTGTCAGAGCTAGCATGGTTTCCTGCCCTACCTGCCTTTGTGCAGCACTCACGTCATCTCACATATTCCACACTTGATCTTACCTCTAGTCCCTATGAACGTAAGACCTTATGAACATAAGAAATAGAAATGGTCTATAGAAAATATGTGTGCTGGCTGCCATACAGGCCATTTTCTGACTTGTCTCTTGAAGATGCTAACATCAAATACGGTGATTCCTTGTACTGATTGTGCTATAGTAGTTTCATGGGCCAATACTGAATCAATGGTATGCACTGAACAGGGAAAAGAGGGCTGTGACATTGACTCTGGAGACCTTCCTATCAAAAGAGACAGTGAGAAGTGGAGAAAGGGGTACAGGTCACAGAGATGATGTTGTCATACTGAGATCACGTAAACATAGGACATAGTTAATGAATATGAACCGATTCAACTCAACATGCAATGTGATTGCATATAATGCACATACTAATTTTCCATGTGCGCAGTCTCATTTAGATGTGTATCATACCTTCACTGTAGCATAGTCCTCTTCAGAGGATGACGTTATTCCCAAACGAGGACATCTGCATAGGTGTTTAATGCCACTGACTTTAGACCATTAACTGATCAAATCAAAATTTGTAGATCAAGATTTGTAGCAGCTCCTCTCTAATCTTCAGAAGTGTGTAAAGACCCACCTGCCTTTGGTGATATGCACCAAAGAGATAAAGACAGGTTATTTTTGGCCAGACTATGCTCCTGTGAACTCAAGTTGAATGTGACTGCAGAGTTCCCAAAGTGTCCTTGTTGTCACTGATACTGCCCTGTCCCTGCGCCAGGGAGGGAACATGCAGATTTGATGGAGCTTTGCTCTATCCACTGGTGATGTGTGACCATTGAAGGGGCACCTGAGATGTCACAGGCGCTCCTCCATCTCTGTTCATTTCCTTGTCTCCAAGGCCAAACAGAGCTTATCTCTGAGAGGTAATAGGTTCTAGTCTAGTCTATCATTTGCTCCGTGAAAATTTTCCTTATTCAGAGCATTTCAACACACTTCATAATGACTTAGGACACTGATTCATGTCCAGGGGGCAAAAGGCTATAATGGGTTAACTGCTTACAGTTCCCCAACATTAGATTAATGCCTTTTTCTTTGATATTATTTGTTCATCAAAAGAGAATAGATGCCTTCCTTTAAGGTGTCCCAGTGCACACTGACTTTCTTAGCACAAGCCAACCTCCATTAGAAGCACCACTGAGTTTTGATTGCTGGGGAAAAGGCAACTATATTTCCTCACTTCCACCCATGCAATAGCTTGCAGCAGAGTCTGCTGATTTCAGGAAAGTCTTCCAGGATTCCTCTCTTGGAGCCCTACAGTCCTGGTTACGGCGATCAGTGGTTCGTGTTCATGAGGAAAACTGCCTTGCGGGGAGATCTGGACTCTGAAGTCTTCGGTTCATTAAGAGGAGTGTGTTCCCAGTGAAGCACAAATAAGTTTTAAGAGCATGTGGAGCTAATACTGCTTAACAATTTCTTCATGAATTGCTACAGCGAAACTGGAAATGTCAATGAAAATACTCTCAAACACCCTAAAATTGAATTTCTCTTTTTTTTTTTTTTTTGTACCTGGTTATGGTAATTTCATTAACTTTCTCACTTCCTCATTAGCTATTTATGAAGACACTTTAAAACTGGCAACTCTTGCAAAGTCTGCTGTTTAGAATAGGTTTTTATTTGCTGTTGTGTGATTCATTGTTGGACAGCAGAGGGTGTTTTTTTATTTTTTGAGTATGAAGAAAGAAAGTATTTAGAGAAGAGAATGTGAAAAAGAGAGAAATACTATTTTTTTAAGTCCACAAAACTACAGCATAACTATGCATGTGTTAGGGAATGACTCTGAGATACGACAAAAATGAACACTCAATGTAGCTATAGGAAACTGCGGTCATAGCTTTCTATAGAAGCAGAGGACTAGGAGATGACTAATATGTGGAGATAAAAATGGTCCTTGTAAGTCCATTAGTATATTTGTTTGTAGCTCATACTTTTGAGCAGATTTTTCAAGTAACAGGAAAATGCTAAGTCTTGTGTATAGTTTTTATCACCACATTTATTTTTCTCCTTTTTGCTCTTATTTCATCATTAAAAAAATATATCTAATGAGAAGAATATTTAGGAAGAAAAAAGAAACAAATAGTCAGAGCTGAAAAACGGTATGCATTTATTACTTGTGACCTCCCTTGCATTTCCGATTTCAGTTTGCAACAAATTTACCGTGGACATCTATTGCTGTTAATAAAGTAGACTTTGAGTATGGCTTCAGTGTGTGATAAGACTATAGTCTGAGGTGCCACCCCTAGTATTTCTGTACAAGGAACCAGTGCATTACTTGTACTTAATTATTGAAGTGATAGCAGCAGAGTTTCTGAAGCAATCTGGATTTTTCATGACAGCAATCCAATTCTGTCCCTACAATGCGTGACAAGCCGCTTTTAAACCAAATTTGGCATAGATGATCACTGATATCATGTTTCTTCTTTTATTTTTTGCTGCCTGACTTAAGATGCCGGAGCACTGCAGGCTGCAGAGGCTGACAAGGGGCAGTACCAGTGGCTGTGCTTTCATGCTCTTGGTTGCCACATACTCCATAACTAACTGACATGCCCCAGTGAGGTGCCTGAGATCAGTAGTACCTTCGGACCCTATTCTTTCTATACCCCATCTGTGAAACAGGGATGAGATTCCCTATATCCATCATAGGGTTGCTGTGCAGATTCCTGTGCAAATACAGCATTTGTCTGTGCATGAATCGACACATGGATGGATGGAAAGGGCTTGCAGTGCAGGGAGTCCACATGACAGCACAGTGGAGGATCTTAGCCATGGCAAGGAGGAGGAAGGGCATTACAGCCTTCACCAAGCAGGCTGCCTTGAGAAGAGCAGTTTGGGAACTGCTGGACTAATGTTTGGGATTAGTTTGAAGTGCTCAACACAGCAGACTGCCAAATGAGGAGACATCCAGTTTTCCGAGAAAAGCTTGAACAGCATGTAGTAAAGCAGGTTTCATTTGCATGAGGCTATGTTTGAAACAAAAAAAATCTTGAATATCTACTCATCAAGTGAGCAGAATCCAGTGTACTCATTCAAACAGGCCCTATAAAAGAGATGTGGACAACATAATTAAAAGACATGATGCATTCCTAATTATCTAATTTTTCAGTTCATAATATGACAACTCTAATCATGATTTTAAGTGCTGGTTTTGCCTGTAATGATTGGCATTTAGAAAATATTCAACATCCTGACTAGGACAAAGGCATGATATTTTCAATAGCAGTATTTCAATATCATATCACATTCAATGTTGTTCAACAGGACTCTAGAATAGTGAAACTCCAAACAAATATGCCTGCACTGAGCATCAGGGTGCACTTAACACCGTGGGGACAGACTGAGGTTAAATCTACCAGCATTGCTGAATTCTATGTTAAATGTTAAAACAAGTCATTGCATTAATAAGCCTGCATCACATTAAACTGTTAAAAGTGATGATAGAAAATGGAGTCCAAAGTTGGCTTCTCTGTAGGCAAAGCAAACACAAAACCAAACTTTGTATTTAAAGAAAAGCACATGGTTCTCTACAGACTCTTCTCCACTATGAGCTTTAGGACATGCTATTAGACAAGAAGTTTCTTTGGAGAAGTGCATCTCTCTCACAGCAGGCACAAAGGAAGGAGCTACTAGCCATGGAAACTCTACTAAGCAATAAAGCTGGTCAATTTTAATTGGAATACTGTAAACCAAGGTAATTCCAGAAAGAAATTCTTGGGTAAGAGAATTTATTGTCTTCTCCAGCCATTTTGTCTTTCAAAATAATCATTTTTAAAGTGGTCAACAAAAGATGATAGTCTGTCACAATATAAGTGAGGAACATCAAGTTGCATACTCAAATTACAATATTACAAGCAAAAAATATACAAAATGAAGCCCAGCAGTTAGATTAAAAAGCAAGTCATCATGACCATGAGGCAATCTAGGAAAAAAATAATATTCTTTCATTCTGTCTTGAGCTGCAGGAATCATAGTGTCACGAATTTATCAGGAAACTTTCCAGGAGCTAAGGAGTGTGGTGAGGCTCATAAGAAAAATCTCATATTTGTGAGGGTTTCATTAGAGCACATAGCTGCTGCAGTTGGGCATTTATCATCAAGCTCCTTCACTAGCTCTAATGCCAAGCCTGAGGGTTTCAGTTTCAGCCAGTAATGAAAGGAGAATGATCCAGCATCACTTTTTTGTTGTTGTTGTAGTTGGTGGTTTTTTTGAATCATTTATATTTATAGTTTATGAATAACAGGGAAAAACGGATGCTAGTGTGCCAAACATAGCCGTTGAAACACTCTACTTGTCCTTCCAGCCTGGAGGAAAATAAACATCATGGCATTTTGTGAAGATGCAACACAATCATAATAATTAAGTACTTCTTTTTAAGGCAGTGATTGAAAATAACAGGTTCACAAGCAAAATAGGTGGCACCAAACATATTAGGCACACAAGTCCAGGAACAGTAATTAAGATTAGGCTCCTGGTGGAAGAGTGTGACTAATACAGATGACATGCAATTTTTTATAAACAATAGCAAATTGTTAAAAGACCTTTAAGTACAGTAATACAACACACAAGCAATTCCATCTCTTATTTGTTGCCTGCCAAACTGGATTTATTTTAATAGATATGAAAAGCTGCAAGCACCTACATGACCCTCTTCTATGGTTATGTAGGCAGATTTTGATTTTGCAGTAGCTTGTGCTCTTCTGTAGAGAACGACCAAAATTCAGTTTACATTCCTGTTGGAGAAGAAGAGAAAAAATCGAGCAGAAAAAATGAGGAATGATTCTGGCGTTAGCTCCCTTTGAAACACGAAGGGCCAGCTCTTCAGTTCGTCTGAACTGCCACCAGATGTTATGGCTCCACAGCTTTGAGCCAAACTGTTAGGCTTCATAATGTTGTAGATCTGGCTGAGAGTTTTTCAGACTACGTATTCCTTTCAAGCTCTAAATAAACTCTTTACAAGCTATAAATAAAGGCAAAAGCAGTAGTCATACAATCTTTATCCTCTGCCTTTTTAGATATACCAATTTTAGTATTATCAGTGAGTTGTAAAAATAGTGAGTGACAAAGAAATGTATTTCTTTTTTCAGAGTCAGGGGAATGTTTCTAGTGGGTCACACGAGGTCTCGTGTCAGGAAGTCCCACAGTCTGTGGCACAAGGGAATATTTTATTTTTTGAGGAGCATATTTTTAGCAAGGCTGAGTCACAGTGTGGCTGGCTTTTGAAAAAAACAAGGATAGATAACTGGAAAGATGCTCCCTTGTTAGTTGCTAACAGAGTCGGTTAGCTTGTTACAGATGTACAACCACTTATACTCACACTTGCACTTGGAAGGTGCATGCAGATTGTTCCACAGAGAAGGAGTTGTCTTTCTAAAGACTAGACCAGATACGGGCAACGTCCCCTATCTGGCCGCCCCTCAGTAAATTGCATGGGGAGTTCTGTGTTTAAATAGGGAAATTTCCCCCTCTTTAGATTATTTGAGAAACCTGCTGATGCTCTCATTCAAAGGCATCAAGCTACCAAGGACTGGGCTTCCTCCAGAAGTTACCAGGACAATGGAGATCTGTTCTTCAGAGAAACAAAACAAGAGTTTGTTTCAATTGTGACTGTTTCTGACTCACATATTTTGTATTCAGGGCACTGAATACAAAATTGAATTTTGTATTCAGTGCAATGACTCCAAACATAAAAACAACTACTGCATGGAGTTATAGCAAGGATAAATTTGATAGGATTTCCTTTTTTTCCTCTTAGATAATTTCTAGTAAAATATCCTAAAGCCACAGCCATAGAACTTCTCATTAATGGGTGCAGCCTAGTTTGCCTCAGTGCCATAATGAAACCAAAATAAATTACCAAATAGCAAATTTAGCATTTTAGCTCTTAGTTAAAAAAAATAAACACAATCATTGATTGACATGGAAACTTCAGCATCCTGCTGAAGCATCCATCATAAGCACTGCCACACAATCATCAGTACTTATAATATTTTTGTGCTGAATTTATACCACAGAGTCGCACGCTGTGACCTTGGTGAGGGAAGTGCCCCGTAACCAAAAAGCCTCAAACGCACCGTTGACAAATAAATGAAGGCTCTGCCTTTCCTCAGCAGCCGTGGAGCAGGAGGAGCAGCCAGCGACAAGCTCGCTGCTGTCACGAGTGAGCCTCATGTAAATACCTCAGCAGGCAGAATCTGAGATTTTGACAGATGTAACATAGCTGCAAAGCAAGTAATAACCTCGTGTTAAACCCCCATGGTGAAAGTGCAGCCCAGCTCTGCTTGCCTTCTCCCCCTTTTCCCTTCTTCCTCACCCCTCCTTTTTAAGATCCTCTCTGTATTTTTATTAGTGCTTTCTCCCACCTCCCCTCTTCCTTCCTTCTTTCCTCTTGTGCAATTTCGCCCCCTGATTTCTTCTCATGGGCTCTGGCATTTGGGCCTTGCGACTCCTTCGTGGTTCGTCCGCTCTGCTCCATTCCTCAGCATCAGGCACGGATCGCGCCGGGGAGCAGAGGCTGCGGAGAGGAGGTTACATCAGGCGCGTTGCAGGCAGCGCTGAAATGTGTTTGTAAGCTTGCCAGATGGGTGGACAGTCCCCACACAGCGGGGGCTCCTGAAAGCAGATTCAAAGTCATACATCGCAGAGGGTGGGAGGGCAGGGGAAACGGAGAGGCGGGGTGGGCAATTTCCATATATTTCCATAAGCTTACTGTCATTTCTGCCTAGCGTGTCACCAACGCCACGTTACAAGGCTTTCCCTGCACAATTCCTGGCTCTTAAAATTGTACCCTGACCTAGATGCTTCATTTTACCCCGAGACAAACACACACCATGAAAAACCAGAGGAGCTGCCCATAGCTGGTGAGAAGCCTCCTGCTTTCATGGTTTGCTTGTCTGCGTTTGCTGCAGTCGCGCTTCTGAGCAATGCAAAGCAAATTGATGCAAACAGGGGTGTCCCAGTCACAGCTTGAGCGTGTCAAGGATTTGATTCAACACCACCCGTGTACAAAACCACATTATGTAGATGGGCAGGCGCCTGTCACGCCAGCGAGGCTTGCAGGTGTTCCCTGCGACTTGCGCTGCTGCAGCCTCCATCCCAGCGGGAGCCCCCGGTGCCAAGCACTGTCTGGCAGCCAAACACAGCAACATGGGCCTGCGCTGAGGAGCTGATGTGGAAAATATACCAGAAAAAGTGACCTTGCTAAAAACAGCAAAAGAGAGTGTTTGGTACTGCTTATAGCTGGGACATGGCTATGGTGCCAACCTTGGTGCTGTCTTCCTGTCAACTGCCAGGGAAGAAAAAGCCTCACAGGTACCTCATCCCAAATGCGGTCTGTCTCGAGCATGGTGGGCAGCCACGAGTACATCCATTCAACCATTGGCTCCGAGCCACCTCCATCAGCTCTGCATGGGTGCAAGTCATGGGCAGAGATGTGTTCAGGGAACCCTTGGCTGAGTCTTCGTGTCTGTGTGTTCAAAGAAGGACCTAGGGACATGGTTTAGCAGGCATGGTAGTGATGGGGTTGCAGTTGGACTTGATGACCTTGAAGGTCTTTTCCAACCATAATGTTTCTGTAATTCTCTAACTTACTTTCAATGTGGCATAGCGCAGAACCCACTGCAGCAATGCTGACGCTGCATGTCTCCTCTCTCCCGAGGAAAGCCTCATGTCACCAGAGTGACTCACTTCTCTGTCACTGGCCTTTCAGGATGGAAATTAGGGAACCAGTTTTTGTCTAATTCTGGTCTCCTAGAACAATCATACAAGGTGTGTCTTGAATTACGCCACCAATCTTGGGCCCTAAAGGCTCCTGTGTCTGCTGAGCACTAGTGAGTAGTCATGCCCAGAGGCAGGTGGTTTAGCCGGTTCGTTGTAGGCTGCCCTGCACTCAGCAAGGCTCAGCCAGACTCTCAGCCCCTAAATGTTCTCATTTTCTGGAGAGATTTTGGAGGAGAATCCACCTCACAATGCTTGTGCCCTGTAGTTCTGTTTGTACTTAGCAGCCTGAGTTCCTATATTTTGCCTTATACCAGTGTTGGGCACATGTGAGTGCACATGTGTGTTTGTAATTTAGCCAAAGTTAGCCAGTTTTCTATTGTTCATGGAAATAAATTATTTCTCTCCTCCTCATTGCACTGTCCACCTTCCTGCTACTGCAGTTCTACGCTCCAGCAACAGAAGGCCAGAAATCTCATAGGGTTTCCAAAACTCCTGAAAATGAGCAAAACAAGCCCAAAGACTACCAAAGTAAGTGTTGTGGCTTGACATGGGGCAGCTGGACGTGCAACCTGTTTTGCCACCAGGCACAGCAGCAACGCAACCTTCAACATGCTCTTGCATGCATCAACCTTAGTCATTTGACTACTTCAAAGAGCTCAAAATAGGACCTTCCTTAGAAGAAAAGGCAGTGTCTGCTAGTGAGCACGAACATAAGTATTTATCCTGAAGTATCAGAATGAGCCCAGTTTTGCTCTTACACACTTCAGATTTCCATTCTATTTCTCAAGGCATTTCTTCTCTCCTTGGCACTCTGTAAAATAAGGAGTATCAGACCCTCAATTGCCTTCAAATGCAGCTGAGACATTTGTCACAGAACCTTAAAGCTGTTGTTTAATCACTCCCCTCGCAGCCAGACTCATCCTTTTGCTTATAGAAATTTCTGCAGTCTGGAATGTGTTTTCAGTCAAGATCAAGCTGTTTTCCAGCAAAAAGGTCTTCGAATCTGCAGTCGTGTCTTACTTGAACTCCAGCTGGGCTCCTTCCTTTGGGCAAGTGCAACTTGCCGTGTTTGACAACACAGCCTCTTTCTGTAGCTGTTGTTTTAATGTTAGCTTCTGAAGCCGGCTCTGTTCTTTTGTCATCTTGTGCCCACATACTCTCCAATTAGAAGGAACAGGGAAACAAGGGCCCTCACCACACCGTGCTCAGTCTGGGATATTGCGGTAAATATATAAAGATATTATGTTATAAACAGAACAGTGCAGCCATCTGTGCACAGCTACATCCAACAATTAACTCTATAAAACCAGGCCTGATAGATGGCTGGTTTACCTGAATATCTGGTGAACACCTGACAGTCTCCTAAGATAAGTTATTGTCTATCCCCTGCTTCCTACATCATTAATTTATTCATTGGTTTCATGCCTATAATGAATACTAGTAACATTTCAGGGAATTATAATTTTTGAGGAAATTTTTACCTGAGAGCTAAACACTGTCTGATTTTGCAAGTTAAATTACCAGCTCAGGGTATCTCTTAACCTGCTGTCACAAATGTGACATGCCTAATATTTCTCTTTATTTTTTTTTCCCCTTGCCACTTAAAATAAGAAAATTCAACCTAAGTAACTGCCTAGAAAAGGTCAAATTAAGCATCTTTCAAGGATAGTTTAAATGGCCTTTTTTTTCTGTTCCTAAATTTTAATTAATAATAGTAATAATAATAAAAACTTTGTCCTCTCTAAAGGACATCAAAACTTGAAGTAAATTGTCATATTATACTTACAGGAAATGCTATGTAGGAAATATTTTTTTTCTGCTGTGACTTATGTGAACATTACAGTGTTCATAATAAGCAAATGCAGACAAAACAGTTTAAGTAAACCCAAATATGAATACAGCAGTATTAGTAATTGATATCTTGTGTTTTAAGGCTATGTACAGCCCATTTTCACCGAGCACAGGAATAGTTTGCAGAAAACTGGTCAATTACGTATCATGGCACTGCTTGGCTGCATGCATAAGGAGGAATAAAAGAGGCAAATTAATTCAGAGTATAAACCAGAGAGATGTTAATTCAGTAATATGCATGTAGGGCAACTACTAACAGTAGCTGATTTCAGAGCTCATAGCACAATCTGTTTATTTACTTGTGCCTGCTTTCCAAAAACAGTGAGAGGTGTAAGTGGTTGGAAAAGGCTATGACAGAAAAATAATTGGCTGTATTTGCAGTGAGCGTTGTCGTATCAGCCAAGAAAAGGGCTGCGGCAGTTGCAGAGGGCCCCAGCCACGCTGGCTGCAGCAGGCACGGAGAGAGGGCTGCCATCCGCTACTGCCTGCTCCCACGCCGGTGCTGCTCGTCTCAGAGAAGGTGCTGGCAACACAGGGATCAGCACTGCCCTCGGTCCACCGGCAGGTCCAGGCCTTGCAGGCCAGGATTTATTATTTCCTGAGTGCAGTGAATCCTTCTTGGAAGAATTCATGGATGCTATGAGTGTTGTCCCTTAGGTAAAGATGTAAAACTCGGGTGTAGTTCTATGTACAGAGTAATCTACAGTTGGAAAAGTAAACTAAATTTGGTACCAAGATGAAAAATACAAGGTTCCTAGTTCCTATTGAAATCTCTGGGATCTAGGCACCTATATTCCTCTGAGGTGATGAACTTCCCATATCTCATATAACTTCCCATAACTCCAGCATTAAAATGAATTGGAAAACAAGACCATAGTTGAAAAGCATAATCCCCCAAAACAGCAGTTAAAACACTCACATGATATTTCATTTTGGTGGCTGGTCCACAAACACTCTGAGAACTGCTCCAGTGTCTTGGATGGGATTTCTCCCACTTCAACCATCAAAAACTAGGTCTTTAATCTAAACGGACAAACCACCAAAAAAAAATTGTTTATAAAGTCATCCTCTGAGATAACAATCTTTAACCCATTAAAATCACTGTATTCTGACGGAGAATGAGAATCAATGAAAAGATATAAAATAAAACAATTGTGTTTATTGTTATAGAAATTAATTGCTCCTGTAAATCATAAGCCATAAGAGAGCAGGGAGTTTGCTATTGGTAATCCCTGAAAGCAGGACGCAGAGTTCCCAAGAAATCCAAGAAAATAAATTAATGACTTTGGCCTCATTTGCATCTCCAGGAGATGACAGTGCAGGACTTTATGTTTTCAACAGCATTACTTTGCATCTGAGGGCTACAACGCCTGAGGTATCACCCTATCCACAGGTGCGGTCTTCAGTGCTGCAGCTGAAAGTCCTTCCCCAGGCACAGAGAGCAAAGGGGTTGCTCTCTGGAGCCCCAGGTAGCCTCAGAGAACTGCAGAAGCAGCTGAACTCGCACAGCTTCTAGTGGAGACGCGCAGAAAGGCAGCCCCTTCACCAAAGAGCTCGGGTGAAGAGCTCGCTGCCAGAGCTCAGCCACGTTAACAGGCTCCACTAGAAAGCAGCTCAGATCTCCACGCAACCTACAGACCTTCACCAAAAGTGGAAATTCTCCAAATCCTGGTAAAAGCAATGAACAGTATCAAGGATATGCCTAATTGATCCCTTAGTTACTCTGAGGTATTGTTAGAAGATGGGATTAAGACAAGCACAAAGACTTTTGGTAGAGTGAAAGATTGGACTAATAATCTGGTAATCCTAGGCTGCCGCTCTTTTTCTCAAAGGATTTCTTTTGATTTAATTTCTATGCTTGAGGAAATCCTCCGCTCATTCAGGTCACCTGAAGAATGTAATGTCATTTGCAAGTTGGTGATAGCAAAAGGTATAAGCTATTTCAAGGCATTTAAACCCTGGTGCCTGGAAGGAATATGCTGTGCCTTGGTAGTTAAAGGTTACACGTATGTACCCGGATCTTTCCTGTACATAACTTTTGCTGTAAGATCCCCTTCCAACTGCCTGTGCGTTTATCTTCTGTGCAGATACAGCCTCTAGCAGGCTGAAGGCTCCTTCCCACCAGGCAGTGGCTGAGGCTCTCCATGACCATGGGGTGATTGCTCCACAGCTGCATTAACAGGGTGCTTCTGCCAAGACCCTTTTGCCATGCTGCCTGGAGCAAGGAGCCTGATGCCACGGAAGGGCAAGGGGGCTTCTGGCCCCTTTGGGTGCCTGACGCACAGGGACTGCAATTCTGTCCCTACTATGGGTGCTGAGGGTGACAAGCGATTTTATGGACTATCTGTGCTTCACAGATCCCTGTTAAAATTACTGGTGAGTGTTGAGATTTACCAGTTAAATCCTTGTGTGGCAGCTTAGTTACAATTAAGAGAACAAGCTATGGTAAGAGCAGGACGCAGAAAACATGTGTGTCCTCTTTAATTATATCCAAGCATCCCTTAGTCCACTGAGTTTGATCGCTGGGGCTCTTTGAAAAGTTTTGTTTTCTGAACAATAATTGTAATTGTATCTGTAGATGTTGAATCTGTGGTGCTCTATTTGAAGTTTTTCGTAGGGTTAAATCTTAAATCCATCCTTGTCAGGACTCTTCTCAGCTCTGCTGACATCTGGCCTCCAGACCTCTTTGGTTGGTCAGAGGTCCCTTCCATATTAAATAACTCTGTACGAGGAATTTTTTTGCTTTGTACTGAGGTCACTTGTCCTTTCTCCTCTGATAGAAGAGCTACTTGTTTTAAGCTGGTTTTATTTTTAATTTTTAGATCTATTTTATGTGAAGAGCCAATATCCTCTAGGGCTGTGGTGTTTCCTCTTCCTGGAACCTTGTTCCTGGGGCCTTTCAGGCCTGTGTTAGTTCTGGCTACCTGAAAGTCCTGGTCTGTGTTAGTGAGAGACTGAGGCAGAAAAGGAAAAGCAAGTGCTGAGCAGGCACCGCGAGAAGCAGCTGCTGCAGATGTGCCACGCGCACAGCACTGTCACACTGTGCATTCCTCTGTGCTGGTAATTGAATTGAAATCAAAATATAACCATACCTCTATTAGGCTTTGGCTGCTAAATAGCAGTATTTTGAATAAATCGGTGTTACTTCAGAGAATTACTTTAATGTGGCGGAATAGCGGCAGTCGGGGGATAAAGTCAGATTTAAGCGTATCCGTTCAAGGAGCTCATGGGAGTTGGAGAGGAAAGGCACTCGCACTCAGCCTGTCTGCATGGCGGGGCCTGAAGGGGCTGCCCCGTGCTTGAGAGCCAGGTAGCTCGCATTCCCTCCCTGCCCCAGTGTTTAACCCCACGGCTTTGTGTAGGCAGGCTTGCTTCCTGCCGGCGTCCCCCGGATAAAAGGGCACGTACGTCCTCAGAGCCGTCTGAGACCAGGCAGCTCTTTGTATAACTACGTGAGGGGCAAAGTGCCCCCTCCTTTTCTCCCCCCTCTCCAAACCAGTAAAGTGATAGGACAGGGAATGGACTCGCTCCCTGTGAGAACCAGCAGGGAAGGTCGGAGGGGCAGGGTGGGATTTTAAATAATGAGCTCCCCGAGACGACCTCGTGTCTCGCCTTCCACAGTGATGAACAGTCCTGCGGTTCGGTGCCGCCGCTACGCAGCGCTCCGACGAGGCGATTTCCCGCGCCTCCCGCTGTCCTTGCGGCCGTTCCCGTAATGCTGCCTCACCATCTGCTGCAGCCTCTAATGAGCCCGGGCTCCTTAGCCTAGCACGGAAGGATCAGCCTAGCACGAGAGCAAACCAAGGGAATAAGGTGGACAGACCTTAAAAATAAAGAGCATCTGAGAGAATATTTTCTTCCCGGCTGGCGAGTCACAAGGAACTAATGAGGGAAACCTGTATGACAGGCGCAGTGGGTCAGCGTGGGTACGTGTGGGGCTGGGCAGAGTGGGGTTGCAGGGCTCCTCACCCCCAGCAGTGCTGAGTGGCAAGAAGTGAGCCCTTGGGGTACAAGCTTTGCCACTACCCGCTCCAACCTGGGCAAGCTGAACTTCCCCGTTCCAGACTGTCCTGACTGTGCGAACAGGAAGGCTGGTCACAGAGATGCATAGCCTGGCCTTCCAAAGCAGGCTCTTTTGCAGGTAGTCTATCTAAGACTCTAATTAATCAGGGAGGTTGAGTGTCTGTAGCTTGAAATTAAGTTAATGGAATCTGTCCATTCTTAGAACACCTGAAAAACTGGAAGCTTTCATCCAATTTTCCCCTCCTCCTCTTTTTTTTTTTTTAATTAAATCTGTGTATCTATTTTTTTTTTAACTGAAATGGGAACAAAGACTTTCTATTCAGCATGAATTGGCAGAAGAAAAGTCAAGGCTCAGTCATGCTTTCACAGCCACTCACATTTTCAACAAGCTTTAGTAAATGGACCTGTGAATAGATAATATAAATACAATCATCTGATTTATTTTTTTTCCAACCCTTTTCATGATATCAGGAAAACAAACCTCTACTTGACCATATGAAAAGATTTTTCCTCAGTTGTACATGTGCAAATTATAATTTTGAAGGTTTTTGAAGAAGAATTACTCTACTTCTACCCAGAACTGCCTTTAACTACTTTAAAATAGCATTGTAAATCAAAAATGCTGGGTAGTTCCATGAAAAAATCTACCATTTCGCATTTTATGACTTTTATCTAGAATCTGAGATAACTTGACCTACACATTCATTAACAAATATATGGGTAAACGAATGTCTGGTTTTGCTTCTGAAGCAATTTTAGTTGGATATACATGAGTAGCAAAAAGGAATATTTCCATGTGTAAAAGCATTCAAATTTTGTGATAGAAAGCATAGCCTGTACTCTGCGTTCTTGTATGTCGGCACTAACATAGCTTGGTCTTAACCAGAACAAATGAATCTATTCTTTACATTGGAGAGGTCAAATCTATTGCCTCTTATAACTGTTGGTGTGATGAGACTTATGTAAAAGGTCTGGATAAGGCCCATAAGAATGACCTTTCTTTTTCTTAGACCAAGAACTTCAATCTGGTATTAAGGGGTTCTGGTTGTGTGTAACATTAAGATGCTTCTTTGTCTGTCTGTGGATATTAACGTGTTAGTACTGGAAGCTTGTATCCTTTGAGGTGGGCACTGTTGACCCTGTTTCTCAAAAAATAGCCTTAAGGTTCAGGGGCAAAGGTGGTAATTATCATAGCACTATCAGGAACCACCAACAGAAAGCACTTGCTTCAGGTATTCTCCCAGTGTGAGTAAAGAAGGAGGAAAAAGTGTACAAGGAAGTCAATTTTCACCGTATCAGGTTTCCTGAATGCAACTACAAAGCGATACGACAAGTTATTTCCAGCATGTTCCTGGAATTGCTGACCTAGGAGAAGCCTTTTCCAGCCCGCCTTGCTCATAGCCGCTGTACCCCCTGGGTGACTGCTGTTTCCCAGTCTCCCAGCAGCTCCGCTGAGCAGAGCGGCTGGACCGGTTTCCTCCTGCCCGTGGAGCTCGCCCGTGTCAGTTCAGCAGGATGTGAGCCGAGAGGAGCTCTGTGTCTGGGCAGTTTGAGGATCTCCTGCCTGAAGCAAGGTGAGCACGTTTGAGTTGAAGTGGGGTAGGAAGGACAGGCTGGAGCATTTCAATGCCTGTGATAAATTGCTTCCTTGTGAGATGCAAGTTATTTTACATGTGGCCAGTAATCTCTTTCATGTTGTTACCTGGGACACGATTTGCAAGCAACAACCTTGTCAGCCCCACAGAAAGATTTCTGGTTTCTTTTCTGACGTTTTTAGGAGAGATCTGATGCTAGCACCTGTCAGCAACAGGCACTTTGTGGCCCTTCTACATGTCAGTGGGGCAGCGCGGCATCTGCCAGGGTCTGGAGGGGCTGCCATCCTGTGGGTATTCAAGGCCATTCAAAATTCCTCGTAGTGCAGTGTCTGTATTAATGACTCTAAACACAACCCTGTCAAGTTGTTCCTCCTTGGTTTGAAAACATATTTATTCACTGTTTGCAAAACTTGGAAGTCTGGGACCAAAACCTTCTTTGCAGAACACATGTGAAGCTTCATAGAAAAGTGAGATGATGAGAACATAAACCCTTTTTTAATAGTAGAGCCCATAGGCATGAAATGGGTCTGCTTGTTAACAGTTCTTTACTTAACGGGGATGTGGTCCTAGGCTTGTTGAAGCAATGCGAAGCAGGAGAGAAGTGCCCTCTGAAAGCTGCTTCGTTCACCACTTCTGGATCTAGGGAAGAGCACAGGGGACGGAGGAGGAATCAGAGGCAGTTGCAAATGGCTTCATTCCCTATGCATAAGAAAGGGAACTGTGATAGTTACCCCAGCTTTCTGCTGAAGTGGAGGTATTGCTGTAAAAGTCATTTTGTCACAGCCAAAACAGATTTTTGTTTAGAGGAAGTGAAAGCAAAAGCATCTTGATCTAGGCACTTGTATGATTGCCAGAGACAGAGAAAATCAAGGTTGAAGAATTGTAACCTGTTTTTTCTGTATTCCAGGCAAATGCATAGCTCTTTCTCCACTGGCTCGGATGCGGGATCTGTTTTCTTTGTTTGTGTGTTTTATCACTGTTTTATTTCTGTTTTTCGTTCCTTAAGAAAGAAAAGTAACAAAAACCTTGCTTCCTCTGGAGGAAGAACTGGAGTAGGGGATCAAAAGAGAGGTCTCTCCTCATAGGATAGAAAAAATATTTCCTGCCCTGCTCTAATGATGTCTAAATTATTGGAATATAAGATACTTTGTGCAAGTACTGTCTCTGTGTGCTTGGGAAGCTCCTTAGAAACATCTGTTTCTAGTGTTTTCTGGCTCCTACTCAAGTCTAGAATTCCTCAAAGATGGTCTGTTATCTACTTCCATCCTTCCCATCCCAGGAGCCCGGCGAGGCAGAAGGTGCACAGTGCAGAAAGGAAAGGCTTTGTCATTTGTATCTCTGGTTAACCAGATTTGAAAGGTGGTTCAGTGTTGATTTGAGTTGAACTTTGTTTTGGCCAATGGCTCTTTTTCTGTCATCACCAATTCCCTCATCCAAGTTCATCAAAGTGATTTTGTAGGGGCACTTTTGTCAGCAGAGAAGAGAAACTCTCTCAAAGATGAGAGAAACTTGACTTTTGCCCCTAGGTGAGAACAGCAAGTATCAGCAAAGCAGAAAGCTCTCCAGCAGGGCAGTGAGTAACAGGGAGGAGCAGGGATGACTTGGCACTCGTAGAGGACCGTTGCCTACGTCCCAACCTTCCTTGTAGCGACTCAGTGAGCTGGTTTGCTGTACGGACAGCCTACCTACTTGCGCCAGCCCTGCCCGGTAGGAACAGGCTTTGTAGATACTTGTGTGTGTAGGATGGCTCAAACAGGAGCTGGCATAGCATAAAGCAGGAAATAAATGCTGTGCCTGGGTTCTTAGCTGTTTGGGATCCACTTTGCCAAGGTGACTGCTGCTCCCAGCATTACCCCAAGGAAATGCTAATTTCTGTTTGTTTTGGTTCAGTTTGTTTTATTTTTTTTCCCACTAGGGGTTTAGTTGCTTTCTCCCTCCCTGGATAGCAATTCCTGATGCAGAGAAAAGATGAATATGGAACATGGTGAATGTCATTAAGAAGAGAGAAATCGGAGCCGAAGCACTGATCTAAGCTGAAGCATTAGATGACAGATGAAAGCCATTAAAGTGAGGCCAATTTACATCTGTATTACCAGGGAAATTTAAAATGCTATCTGTGGCCTCTTCCATTCTGTGCAAGTTGTCACACGCATATACCCTGTAAATGGAGATACTACCGATGTTGTCTCTTGTTTTCCTTCCTTAGGTGCTCGCCATTTGGCTCTCCTCAGGCCCAAGAGTGCAGATCCAGGCCTCCTTGCCTGCTGGTCTTGACTTATCCTGGCATAACTATGATGGAGCCTCTCTCCTCCTCGCATGGTGACGTTTTACCCCTAGTCTGCACTGTGAAGGACCGGGTGTGAAGGGAAACCCTGAGTGATACAGGCCATGCTGGAGAAACGGCCAAGAGCTGCAGGCGAGTGCACAAAGTGTTGGGTAGCAGAGAGGTCTCTAGCTGTGGGAGCTGAGAGTCTGCACGTGCCAAAGGAGCAAGGTGATTCCTGGGCCTTGTTTGAGAGAACTCATGATAGATATCCCAGATGCTCTGCCTAACATCTGGGTTTTCCTTTCTAGGCCATGTCATTTACTTCAGGTTAAAATAAATGGAAAGAAAAAAAAAACACACACACACACACATAAGCTCTGCTGGGATCCTTCATAACATTCCCAAAGCAACTGCAATGCAATTCCCAAGCGGCAAGAGCTTCCCCCATGTCAGGGAGGGCTCAGGCTCTGGTGGCAGCAGCATCCCAAGCCGGGTCCCGCACACAGCAACAGCTGGGATGGGGGTTTCTGCTGGGCACCGGCTGGTGTAACCAGCCCCCACCGAATGGCATGGCAGGAGCCAGAGGCAGCTTCTTTCTGCCCTTGGGTCGGGGCTCACGGCCCTGCTCCTCCAAGGGCCAGTGGGGTTCACAAGAGCTGTGGGCGATCAAGCGCCTTCAGTTAAGGTTTTGCTTCCCTTCCTCTCCCTTGCCCAGCTGCTTTCCTGCCTTAGAGATGCCCCAGCCATCTCCCAGCAAAGGTGGCACAGGGATGTGCAGAACAGTGACTTCTTTCCCAGCTGTGCTGAGGAGAGAAATCATGTCCCCTCTGGCAAATATCACTGATGAGTTAATTACTAGCTGTGGTGCATTTGCTCAGCTGTCTTTGAGTGTTCCTCCAAGACGGTGGCAAAGAAAACCACATAAGGGGCGCTAACAGAAAAGAAAGGGCCCATCTCTCACAGGATGCTTTGAAAAATAAGAATTTAAGAGATGAAAAGGCAGCTCTGGTTGAATTCCTTTAACTCATGTCAATCTCTGGCAACTCTACCTTTCTAGATTTTATTCCTGCTTCTCCCCATCCTTGTTTACATCAGGTTCTTTTGAGCTTTGCACCTTGCACATGAAAGGATCTTCAAAGGTTGACACCCTCTCCAAAGCTTGTGTTTCAAGCTGCATGTCTTTATTTAAAAAAAAAAAAAAAAAAAAGTCTCTTTACATAAGGGTGCTTAGATGGATTATCTAGCATCCGCAATTGGATGTTAGATAAACCATCTGAACACTGTGGATCCAGCAGCTCCAGCAGGTATTTAGTGTTTAAGGTTTCTGAGAGGGTATCAGTTTTATTCAGTAACTTACTTTGTGGGTTTCTTTTGTGCTGTTACAACACTGTTGTTCCTTCATCTCTCAAAGCTGCTACTTCAAAGCAGCCAAAACACGCAATGCATCAAACCTGTTTACATCCTACCTTTCCTGAAATGGCAGAGAGAAGTATGTTTGATAGTACTCTACAGTGGGACTTGCCCATCCACATTCCTTGGGAAGCCCTAATCCTATGGCTTTTAAAGAGTGTACGTTCTCTGAACACGTGTACCCAATTTCTATTGTAAGAAAATCTCTTTTGCTGTGCTCAACTTCTCTTTCTGGCAATATGTGAAAATTGATGTACAGGTCTTGTCTTGACTTTGGTTTGAAAACCCATATTGTATCCAGTCACAGAAGTCTCTGAAAGCCGCTGTGGCCGCAGCCGTGACGCCCGGCGGAAAGCACGTCACGACGTTGTAAGGAAAGGCAGCAGATGCTGAGTGCACCCGGGGAAATTAACGTGTTGCAGATGCTCTCGCTGTGAAAGAGCTGATGGAGGAAGGAGAGAGGGACCATCTTGTCTCTGACCTACGTGCCACAAATGCACATATTTATCTTGCCCGCTACCTTTGCTGCGTACAGTTGGAAGAGATGGAGTACTGATTTGGAACCTGCTTCTGCTCTGTGTGGTACAAAATAGGCACTCGCTCTGCCCTTTCTGTCTTTCCCTGTCTGCTCCTCTAATCTGTGCAAGGTGGACAAACTACTGAAGGTAGCAGAGCTGAATATAACGGCTAAATAAGGGTGAAGCTTCCAGCAGTCCTTGAAACTATATAGCAAACTAGTACTCTGCTAATCTTGGATGGGCTTTGATGTCAACCTTTCAAAAAGCTGCAGAAAATCCCTTTTCTTTGTAACTACAATGAAAAAGAAAATATCAGAGATGACTTTTGGAGAAGGAACAAAAGACTGTAATTGAATTTCCAGGAATTGTAGCACTTGCATGTGGCCCGACATGTGAAGAAAGAACTTCAATCTCAAGGGACTTCAAGTCAGATTAAGTGTGCAGGGACTTGCAGGATTTTGCCATCAATAATTTAATGAGTGACTTCTATGAAATAGTTCTTAAAAATTGAGGTGTTTTCAGTGTAGTATTAGATGATCAAAACCGGGAATTTGTATTCATCTTTACTCTTCTTTATAGCTTCTGGAGGACTGCATTTCATGGGACTACTCAGTATTTTTTCAGAATAACTTTATTTCAGTCTTTACCAATTTTCTCCTAAGCCATGATCTAGACTGTTGCTAAGATGAACATTACTTTGGCATGCACAAGCCAGATTGGGCTTGAATGAGGCTTTAAATACACATGTAAGCTGCAGCCCTGAAGGCTTTGGATCTTCACAGATGCCAGGACCTCTGGGAAGCGATGAGAAACATGAACACTCCTCCTCTTGAAAACTAAGCACAGACTCATTGGCTACCTCAAACCTGAAGAGAATCTGTGTTATAAAAACATAGCTACTGCCCACCACAGAGACAGCATTTCAGATGCCAGAGAGATGCAGCTTCTACTGCTGCCTGACAAGAAAGCAGCCTCTCCTGCCTTGACTATGCAGTCCCATGGCCAGGATTAGAAGATAAGCTCAGCCTTTCCTTGAGCTCTAGTCTACTGGTTGTACTGTTACTTCTGGCAGCTTGAGGTGTGGAGGAGAAGGAGCTGCCACATAAGACAGAGAAGCTCTTGCTTTCTTAATGGAAATGCTGCCATTTAAGTGATATTTGGCTTTGTTTTGTTTGCCACAGTGAGGCCTCAGACGGTCTATCTGTGCCATCTGTTTCTCTGTACCACCAGCCACCTGCATGAAAACCTGTGCTGCACAGCAAGGAGCTGTGCTGCTGTCTCCATGTGGCTACCTGAGAAGCACGTGCAAATGTCAGTTTTCCAAAATAGCAAAGCCCTACCTCCAAAGGCCAAGCGAGCATGTCTCGGGCATTAGAGGGCAATGAATGTGAAATGTCATAAATGGAAAGAGTATCAGCTCTTCAGAGAGCCAAAGTTTTCTGTTTAGTTTGCCCTGGGTAGCTCGGGGGACTGGTAACTAATGAGCCAGCACTCGGACGTGCTCCTTGCTGATAACACACCGTGCAGCAGACCTGGCTGTGCGGTGCCCTCACTCGGGCTCCTTGGTTTCTGTCCCAAATGCACGTGTTCCCATCAGGAGACACGATCAGCACTTGTGCTAACTGGCGCCGCGGCGGGCCCTGTGCGTGCACGTGGGCACGGAGCTGGCCCAGAGCACGCGGGCTGGGTCGGGAGCTGGGGAAGCCGGTCCCGCTGGTCCCGCTGCTGACGAGGCGGGAGGCGGCCGGGAGGCCGGGCTGGTGCTCGGCTTGCTCTGCGGGGCAGCTGAGACCTGCTGGAGACACTGGGAATCCAGCGGGAAGCGACACTCCGAGCCCGAACCGGGGCCAGCGCAGGCTGAGCGCAGGCTGCATTTCTGTGGTGAATACACTCCCCGCTAGCACAGCATGCTGTAGCGAGTTGAAACACAGACACCTCTTCCTGCAGGAGAGGGAAGTAGTGGAGAACAGGGTGGGGGTTCTTTGTTTGGTTGTTTTTTTTTGTTGTTGTTGTTCTTATCCAGCACCCCCTGGTCTGAGCCAATGTTTTAGGTCTCTTGGTGCTCATGCAACAGGGGCGAACAGCCTTGGTTCAGATGCCAGGACCAGAGCTGGGCAGCTCGGCTGCCCCACTTCTGAGTCACGAGTCTGTGCTAGACGAACACTCTGTGTCAGGTAAGGAGGTAGGAAACAAGGTCAGATGTTATGGGCTCCGTATTTTATTTTGGGTAAACCTCATTGCAACTGAGGTGTTTGCAGGTAACGTTCTGACCACGTCTAGTTGCTAATTCTACCAATGCAAGAATGCAGAGGGCCTTTGGAGTTAAGCAAATAATATTTCTGGCTTTTTTTTCTTTTCTCTCAGTGAATGTATGGTTTTTCTTTTGTATAGGCAACTCCGCCTCTTTTCCAAAAATCCGCCTGGGAAAATGAGTGAATCATTTTTCATCAGGTTACAAGAATTTCAAAACTCCTCTCCAGGGTTCCTTCGACACCGCTCTATGTACATCTTAATTTCCTATAACAATCCTAATTCTCTTCCCATAGATGCCCATGGGAGCCTTGTTATCGACCTCAACTGGAAAAGGATTGTTTCTCTCCCTCATTATAATTGCTATTAACTGGAATGATTCTTGTCTGCCTCCATCACAGGGGCCATTAACATAACAGGTCAGGGAAGGCGAGCTCTGCCCGCGCTCCTAGCAGGGTCCCGCGGAGCAGGGACGCAGCAGGGCAGCTGTGTGAGCGGGAGCTGGCCTGGCTGTGGGTCTGCTCGGGGAGCTGGGACCTGGGGCTCTCACTATGAGCATCGTTTAAACCCAGCATTTAAACCCATCCTCGCGTCTTGCAGGGTGATGAGTGTGACAGGCCTGAAATGCCACTCTCTTGATGTCCTTTAATTGCGTGCTCCTGGAGCAGCCTCTGGGGTGAGCTGGCGCTCGCTTGCTTGTTACCTGCATGGCCCCGTAGGCCCCCACAGAGCCGGGGGCAAAAGAGATGCTGAATTGCACTTGGAGATTGTTTTTCTTCATTGCCTGCATAGGGAGCGCAGAGTGACTAGGCACCTAACCTAGGGAGGGCTACCAATTTAAACAGTGCCTTCCCTCCTGCAGTGGTGTGACAGAGCGTGCTGGAGCCTGATCTTCCCGTGTGGTGCTGGGAATGCCCAAATTTCGGGTCAGGGTTCAGGTGGAAGAGCTGGAAACAGTTTTATTAGAAAAAGTACAGAGAGTAGAGTCCCGAGGGTTTTTTCTAGGAGTGAGTCTCAGGACCTACAAAGAAAATGCTGGAGTAGGTGGGGGACCCAAACTCCACATGGGAGTTTTAGGTGAGTAAATTAGATGAATGTGGGACCAGAAGCAGATGTAGCACCAGCCTGTCTGACCTCAAGACTGGACCCTGGAAGACTTTTCAGGTGGTGATGCCCTCCGGGGAGACCCAGCCCACCTGGAAAAGAGCTGCCCCTTTCCTCTCTGGCCCCAGAGGCAGGAGGAGAGAGATCCCAGTCCTTCTTCACCCGTATGTTTATGGTCACAGTGCCTTGAACTAGCCCTTGCATGACTCATACGAGGTGTGAGGACAGGTAATGAGACGGTCTGCCGTTTGCCCAGTCGCCACTGCTTCTGCTTTGGTAGCGGTCCCCATGTGCTGGTCCCCCTAATGCTGAGCCTTAGGGGAGCACTGTGCGCATGCTAGGTGTGGGACAGAGATGTTTTTAAAATCTGGCTTGTGTTACAGCCCTCTTTGCCCGAAGCCTTTCCTGACTGTGTTTTTATGGCTGAAAGGAATGGGGGGCAGAGATCAGGTAAAATGAGCTTTTGTGTCAGGAAACATATGAACTAGAGTCAGACAGGTCTTCATTCCCATAAGATCAAAAGCATCAAATTTCCTTCTGGATAAAGGACTTGGTGATGCTCTTTGGGGAAAAAAATCAGAAAAGTGGATTAGAGCAGTACTTGTAGCTCTGCACATGACCAGGATGCAGAGATTGCTAAGAGCCATAAAGATCCGTAATTACATTTGTATGGATTAGACTAATCCACGAACTTGTAACCCATGGGACATAGCTGTGTAGGAGTACAGGAACACAGTATTATCAGACACTGCTTTGTCATGTGCCACTGTGTGTCTTGGGGCTTTTCCTTAACCTCAGCCAGAACTCGCCTGTAAGGTACTGCTGCCTTCCAATAGTTCAGGGTCTAGATGTTGCTGTGACTATTTTCCCTTGGTCTTTTTGGGGAGCCTAGCCTCAGTGATACGTTTGGGAGACAGAGAAACCCCACTGCCTCTTAAACTTGTCATAAGAGACCATATAATCGGGAGTTAATTTCCTAGATTCTGTTTAAATAACTTATGTGCTGTTACTTTCTTACTGTGCTAATGAAATGCAATTTTAAAATAACAGAACGCTGTTCATATGTCCACCTTTGCGAATAAGCTCATCTTGCCTTCATCTGTTTGATTTTAAATCTTTTGTCCTTCTCTGGTGCTTAATGCCACAGTACCAGGGAGCCAGTCACTACAGGGGATGACTCGGTTTGAGCTGCTCGCTCAGATTTCACTGTTTGAATCCCGGGTCTCGGTGTTAGCTTTGGCAGTTGCTCAGATGTTCCTGACAACACCCTTTAAAAAGTTTTGTCATATCATCTGACTTATTTAGCTAATGCCATTGCTGCAGCAGAGGAAAAAGAGTTCCATATGCTGGTCCAAGCCCTTAATACCTAGGGAAGCCATTAAGGGCTGTGTCTTCTCAAATATTCACCTGCCAGAGGAGAAAACATTATGCATCATTAAATAGAATGAAAGATAAATATAAAAATTATCAACAGCAGGGGACCAAGGCATGGGTTACAGTAACTGGCCTCTTCCATTAAGCTATTGAGCATCCCCAATACCTGCTGAAATAAGGGATGCTGGACAGGATCATGATGAGAACTAACACCTGTAGTATTGAACACTTTGTATGTGAATGGGGAGCAGCAGTGCAACTTCACCATTAGCTTGATATTTCTCTGGACTGATGGGGTGGAGGTATTGCCACAGTGGATAATAAAGCAGTTCCTCTCAGAGAGCTTCTTTGGTTCCTCTGAAATCTTGGATGGGCCTTCAGTACATGCACCAGACTACTCTAAGGTCCTTTGGGAGGCCAAAAGGTAAAGCCCTTGAGATGCTGAGGTGTGCTAGAGAGCACCCAGGTTCGTGGCAGTGCCATCAGGTGGCTCTTCTCTGTGGAAAAGCCCATGGACTCTTTGCTGGTCCCACAGCCAGTGCTGGGGAACCACCTTCCTGTGGGAGCTGCTGCTGAGCTGTGTTCCCTCATTGCAGCAACTCCTTCTGGCACTATGTGGGCTGCTGGGGCCTGGTCATACCATTCTGTTGTTCCTGGCTCGCGCTTAGAAAGGAGAGTCATAACTTTTAGAGGTGCTTTCCCAAAATAAAACATTACCTCAGTTTTAATCATAGTTGCATGTGATTGCTAGTACCTGGTTTGAAGTCTGTATTATCCACCACTGACAAGAGTTAAAAGGGAGTACTGAAACTTCATCAAGTCATCTGCAAGCCGGAAGTAGGAGAAAACATGGCCTCGAAGTTGAGGACTGGGGAGAAGGTAAGGAGAAATCTTATATTCAGGTATAACATGGTAGCAATTTGCAGAGTCAACTGATATCTGTGGTTCAGAATGGCATGGAAAATACTGATTTGCCAGTACCCCTAGGGATGGGCATCCTGTTCCCTAGTTCAGGGGGACTTGATATAGAGCTGTTATTCCACAGTCTGTCTGATGTTGCTGCCCATGGTGTGGTCACTGATTCAAGGCAAGCTTATAGGCACTGTGACTCTTGCAGAATTACTATAAAATTGGTTAAGTGTTGTGCAGTAAATACTCTTACACAAGGAAATGTCAGAACTTTCCACAAAACCTGTCAGAGATGTCAAAGTGCAATCTCTCTGGCTAAATAGGATAATTTGGCCTAAGACCTCCGCGCTTGTCATGCAAACAGTTGCTTGGGGCATGCAGTAGAGTTTGGAGGGGCAGAGAGAGAGCTTTGCTGACATGGTAGCTTGTGACCCTCATGCCCTGCGGGCTGCAGGAATGTGTGTCAAAACTTCTGTGTGCTCGGGAGCCAGCAAGGATATGAGAGCTAACGTGCCGTGGCCCGGCTACACTCAGCTCAGCTCAGCAGAGCAAGAGCATGAGCATGAGCACAAGCACGAACAAGCTGCCTGTGTCCTGGAAAGGCGCCCTGGAGAGGGCTGCTGCTTACGTCCCATCCCGCCTGCGCTGCTGACTAAGCAGACGAGCACCTGCCACTTGTACTGAGATGCTGGAAAGATGCCATTTTACTCAGATGTCTGTGTGTGACACTGTAAAGCAGGAGGGAAATAAGGCCTCAGATGTGCTGTGGGGTGATATTTCTGAGGTGGATGTGGCCTTCCCATTTTCATGGCCATGGAGACTTGCAAAACACGGTGATTTACAGCGCTGCAGGTAGCACCATCAAACACCCTGCAGCCCCAGCAGCTCTGGCTGCTGGATTCAGCCCAGCCTGCAGCTCCCCCGGCACAGAAATTTAAGGATTTGCATTTTAAATAATGAAATACAGACCTACTTTTACCGAGTAATTACTGTGTCAGAATTGGTTAATTAGGCTGTGTCACAACGAAAGCAAGGTCTTGTGTATGCAGATAGGAATGAGTAATTCCAAAGGGCTGACAGGTAGGGAAGGAGGAAAAGACCCAGCAGAATAACTGGAGACTTGTGCCTTCCAAAGTGGGAATTGTAGAGTGTGCCAACAGGTCGGGATTATCTTGCCATCATCTGGATAATCCCTGGCCTGATTCATGCCTAACGTGTGATTATGTTTGTCTGAGCTGTTGTTACTGTCTCTTGGTACTGCTAGGTCTGGGGTGTGCATGTTCCTCTCTTTTCCTCCCAGCGTCACGCTGACGAGCTCCGGCTTTCACCCACTGTCTCTCATTACTTGTGCTCCTGGGTAGATGGCAGAGAGTTTCTTTGCTGCTTTGGTGCAGAGCATGTCTTGGCATTGGCACACTATTCGCTTTATTGGCCGGGTTATGCAAAGAGTGGGCAAGGCGTCTCCAGTATGGGCTGCAGCGTGGATAGGAACAGACGATGGAGGGGGCCATTTGGACAGCAGCTCTCTAGGTCTGTGCAGAGTAGGCAAATGATGTGGGACCCTGTTTCTGTTTGTTTCTGTTTTCTTTTTATGGTCTTGTTCAATGAGCCCGAGCAAAAGAGGCAATCTGGTTGTTTTATACAGTATTTGCTAGGTCCTTTGGGCTGTGAGGGAGAAGAAAGAGTCGGTCTTCTGGTTATGCATAAGGTGCAAGCTTTGTTCCACACAAAATGATCTGGCATGAATATTACTACTGCCAACTCTAGGTGTGCTAGGAGATAATGGTCAAATTCCTTCTAACCTCATCTCCTTTCTTCATCAGGAAGGCAGTTCTTATCCTTGTTTTCATGAATCCCACCTCATACAGCTGGGAACAGCATACAGGCATACACCACATTGTTGATACGCATCGCATGGCTGATGTAGAGTATGTGCTTGTAACTCATGCTCTGGTCTAACATAGGCAGGAATAACTGTGAATGTGTGACCATCTCTTTCACGAGAGGGCTGCTGAGAAGACGGGTCTACAGCTTCTTGTGGCTGCCAAAACCTGGTGAGAATGATGGTTAAAGATAGATCCTGCTTAGGAAGGAGAAACACCTTGGTGTTCTGTTTATTTTAAAAAGAGCAAGTTCCTATCATCCTCTGAAAGTTTCGCATATGTCTCTGAGCTGCAAGACTCATGCTTGTGCTATACTTCTCTCATATCTATCTTCTTCAACAAAACTTCAATTACAAATGTTGTAATTCCTGTTTTTTAAATGCAAGAACAGATGAAGTGAGAGAAGACTTTGTTGTTTTAGGCCAGTTTCCGAAGAGAGGGTGACATATGAAGAGCACTGGCAGAGCTCAGACACTACAGGGATGTGGTGGACTGTGCTGACAGGCACGAGAAATCTTTATCTGGTTGACACCCTAGGTCAAGCTTCCCCCAGTCAGCTCAGCTCTTACCCCAAAAGGGGCAATAACCTCCTCCTTGTGTTTAAATCTAATGAACGCCCTGGTCAGTCCTACTTGTAAGGATGCAACTGCAGAGAAAAAATGCACTTACTGGCTGAAATCAGTTTTTCCTAACATCTTAGGAGAGTTTGGAAGCCATAACATGGTCTGCCTTTTTGCTCAGGTTTTTCACAGATATCACTTGTGACTGTCCCAGGAGAACTGTGCATGATCCTGAACACTATAATGTTCCCTCCAGCAAAACCTCTTAAAGGATTACTTTGACTTGTGATTAAAAGTGGCAGGGAATACTTGGCAGATCTAAGACTTTCAACAAAGTGGTACAATTTTCTTCCTAGGCTTTTTTTTTCCCCCTCCTTTTATTCAGTTATTTATGTTTGAAAGTTGACTGAGTGCCTATTAGGTTTGAGAAGGCAGGTTGGTTTTGGTTCAAGATTCAATGTTTACCCAAGGTGGGGAGGAAGTAGGGAGGAAAGGTGTGTACTGAGATGTAGGACATGCTTTTGCTTTCACTCTCACTCCTCTCACTCCTGTATCACCTCTCCTACTAGAAAGTGTATATCTGCCAGGAGTAAAACAGAAGGAGGAGGCAAGGTCTCAAGAGGGGATCAGGAGCTGGACGGACTAGTTAAAAATCGGCATCAGGCCCTTGGCAAGCTGCAAGGCTGTAAGTTGGGAGCTGACTGCTGGGCTCACTGACGTGAGCTGAAATTCAATCCACTTCCCTCCCAGCTTAAAAACTGCCCCAGGCTGATGATGTTCCTCCATGTGGACTGTAGCAAAATAAAGGTTGACAGATCCTTCTCCTTTTACCCAGGGTGGAGGACATTCTACCAACACTTGGTGAGACTTGATGTTGGTGTGGTAACTTCCCAGCCAAAGGCCAGAGGTTTAAGTAATCGTGTTTCCGTGTTTAACTTTATTCTTCAGGTTCCTGGCTTTTTTTTTTTTTCTTTTTTTTACCTGGGTGAGAGAGTTTTACAAGAGCTCATAGTTGGAATTTTGTCACCAAGTCATAAGGAAAGCCTTGGCTTCTAACAGATGCTGAATTTTGTAGTCTGGGTAGTCACATAGAGCCTTTCCTGTGTCATGTGATTCATGGTGTTTGAGCTTCATTCATCTGGGTTATTGTTACATGAATCCCTACATAAATGCAGAAGAACATTTATTAGCATCCTTGAAGCACCTTACATATTTTCAAGATCAATCTAATGTCTCAAGTCAGAAGAAATGCAGATCAAATAAAATGCTAAATAAATAGCCAAGAGCATGTGCACAGGGCATCATGGCAGGGGCAGTTCCAACACAGTAGCTGAGCTACCTGTTTGCCAGGTGGGGAGGGTTGAGTTTGGCAGCAATAACAAGGCTCTTGTATCCCCTTCCAGCTGTAGTGAGGAGAGGCCGACTAGAAAGCTCAGTGTGGACAGTTTTGCCAACATGCCGTGTTTTTAGAGCATTCGTAAAATGTACCAGGGACTCTGTCTCATTCAACTCCCCCAAATCCCTGATGTGCTTAAAACCCTGGGGACAGAGGGCTCTGCCCTTCCTTCTCCTTCAGTCAGGACAGTGCTGGGCGGCACTGTTAAATATTCAACATAGGCAATTCCAAGGAGAGGTTCAACAATCTGTTCTTCTAAAGTCCTTCAAAAATAACAGCTGAGATTAACAGTAATCATGCAAGACGAACACATTAATTCTAGCTAAGACTGGTAAAATGAGGTATAGAAAGCCTGAGATCATACAGATGAGCTTTGGTAGGGCTAGGAAGAGAACTACAATATCCTTGACTCTTAAATTTCTCTTTCTTAAGGTAGATGAGTTTGCTTTGCCCTTGCCAAGGTAGAAAAGAGGGGGAGTGAACACATTATTACAGTGTCAAACCTCAGCCAGTATCTCCACTGAGCGGAGCCGGGACGTGTGCCATGCTGACTGGGTCACGCAGCGGCTTCCTCTTGGGGAGGTCAGAGCAAGCTTGTGCCTGCCCAAGATGCACTTTCTGCCTCCTGCTTCTACCGGCGGAACTAAACTTTCTTGCCGATCTATCTGGTGGAGTTTTTATTTGTTTATTTATTTTTCAGTGGTAGAGAAGAGTAAAGAGTTGTAGAAGCTGTAGTCATGCAGTTAGAGGCAAATGGCCTCTCCAGTAGCTCCTATGCACCTGGTTGGCTTTGACTTTAATGTAAGGCAGATGTGTTTGAGCTGGAATAGCTTTCTCTGAGCAGGCCTCTGGGGTTCCTTAGTCCCTCGTGGGTGAGCCTGTCTATCTCCTCTGAGCACTGAGCTTGCAGGAGGCTGTGGCCCAGAGGACCTGGAGGATATCATCCGGGCTCTGCGAGCTCCTCTGGGCCGTGCACATGTGTGTCAGTGTGCGTGTGTGTGAGGCACAAAGGCAGAGCTCAGGAGCAAGGGCTGCCATAGCCAGCCACGTCTCGGAGCTGAGGTGCCAGCCCATTGCTGAGGGGGGATGTTGTGCCGCGAGATCAAAGAGAAGTGAACTTAAAAGAAGACTAGCAGCATGAAAAATCCTTGAATTCCATTAAGAAGCCTTTTTTCCTTTCTTCCAAATATGTGCACCATTTAGGACATGTATAAGCCATATGTTAAAGGTGTTAAAGGGTTGAATGTGGAGCATATGTGTCTGTTTGGGCCTCTGTCTGGGGTTAACGTTTATTGGAGGGAAGGATAAGTACTACGGGAGCTTCTGAGTATGAGACATCAGGAGACTTTTGTTTAGTGCAGCACTAGATGTATGCAAGAGTCATGACCATTTTCTCCTATTGATTTGATTTCTAGAGCTAAGCATCACCCATAATAAATGGCCCAATAACCACAAATAGTTGTACAGGCAAAACCTGATGCCTACCAATATTCTTTCCTAAAGATAAGCAGGCACTGTTTCCAATTTATAAGGAAAGTGAATAAAGAAATACCTGAACGATCGTCAGCCTGACCTCAATATATCTTCTGGGAAGAACTTTCTAAAGACCAAGAACTGAGGCTGCAGAAGAGGAGATGTTAACCTGGCCTGGCAATTCATTTGTCTTTCAGGAGACGGTGTTGGGGCTTCATTTTTTTTTCCCATTACATAAATTCTTCTTTATTTTAATGGGCTTATTAAGCCCTGACATTCAAGCAGACCCAATCAATAGTGCATTTCCAATTCAAGATAACACGAAACACACGGAAGAATGGAGGGAAGAAAACTGGCGGTGCCTTAGTGTTCCCATGTCATAACTAGAGAGTATTGATGTGCTGGGAGAACTGCTCTACATAGCTGTAGGGTGAATTTTCAAGGACAGTTAGGGGTTCGGTACAGCTGTAGCACATATTCATTTAAAGAATTTAGGGCTCTTGATAAGAAGACATAGAAGAAAAGTTTCTCATCAAGATTAATGGAGAGAGACTGGCTTCACTTGCAACAGCTCATTACAGAAAATTAGCAATGACAAATCACGTATGGCTGAGAGAGGCAAGTTGTTCTTTTCACCTTTTCCTTCTTGTTTAATGAAAAGAGCCAGCCATAGACTGAGCAAATGCTAGCACCCGGTGCCGGGATAGATGGTCCCTGATTGGCAGAGTCGTTTGGGTTTCTTGGGCCTCTCTTCCCTGGCAGAGCCCCTTGCTGTGCCAGGTTGTGCCGTTTCCCAGGTGTGGTGTGCTGCTGCGCTGCCTTGGCTCCCTGGCTATCAAGCCCCACGCTGGCCTCACCAGGTCCGGCTTGGCAAGTGCTGTGGGTTGGGGACACGGCGCAGTTTGGGTGGGGATACCCAGGAGCCGGAGCAAACGCAAAGCAGGCATGCTCAGCTTGCCCCTGCAGGCCGAGAAGGCAGCGAGCCGTGGCACGGGGAGCAGGGGTCCCGCTGGCACCGCAGCCTGGGGGCTCCTCGCTGCCGCCCCTGCCCAGGGAGCCTTCCGAACCGTTTTGTAACAGCTTCAACAGTGGCATCTCAGGAAAGACTTATACAACAAGCCCTTCCCTAGTGTTCGGTTTTACGGCTTGTATTTGCTTGCCTTTTCGGGTTTTGGTCAAAACCACAAGAGTAGGTATGTAGGCTTTTCTAACATGTGGCTACCTGGATGTGCTCTCTTCTAATTCTGCCTCTGCAGCTAAAGAACAGTTTACTGAAGCACTTCTGTGGCTTTTTGTTTGTTTACTTTTTAGCCACTGAGGAAAATTCCTGTCTTTAAGGGCAAAAGCATTGTGACAACTCCTTGGTGACATATATATACTTGCAGGCCATAAGAACCTGCATTGTGGTGGTTTCTGCATCAAGCGCGTAACACATAGGGTGCAGGAAAGCTCGTTTGCACATTTTATGAAAAGAAGTCCAAGCTTGCTTTAACTTCAGGAGACTTTCCTGCTTGACTGGTCAATTACGTTCCCTACTAGAAATACTTCTTTTTCCCTTAGCATCAATATTTCCTGTTAGTCTTCACATAGTGGCTCTCATCATGTAGTTTTATGACAGATGAAAGGGCAGTTAGGGAGCAGAAATTTTCACCAAGTAAACACTGAAGGCCATGAGCAAGTCACTTCTTGATCTGTAAGTAGCTAAATTACTAGTATTGAGCTTTGTTCTCAAAAGACAAAGGTCTTTTGTTATAAGGCATGTTTCCCTAATCTGCAAACATTCTTGTAGCTCTCTTCCTAAAACCTTGTCCACTTTTACCCTGGGTGGACAGTGAAGTTGGCAGGGCTTCTAAGGTCTTGCTAGTGCTCAGGGCAGATGGTAAGGATCTGAGTGGAGAAAGATCTTGGTCAGCTATTCAGCAGCTGTTGCAGGAAGTCATGTGAAGCTACTGTAAACTCTGGAGTGGTAACAGCGTAAAGTAGTTAGTTGTGATCCAAAGTAATCTGTATTTCTAAGAACAAGAAGTACCTCATTGCTTGCTCTTACTGTATTAGTAGTAGAGAAAGAAAATAAAACCATAGTAGAGAAAGGAAATAAAAACAGACCTTTAAAGCGCAGACCCCGCCTCATGGAGTATGTATAGAAAGTGACTGGAAAATGCAACATAAAGGAAAAGCCATAGAAAACCAAAAATTTCAGGTTCTGGAAGAGCACAGAAGTAGTAAGATGGATGGTCATTTACTTCCCTCACTACCACTAGGGAGTAGAATAGGTTGGCTCAGGTGTCACTAAACGAATCAGTGCGACACCGATGCCAAATATAGTCCTGGAGAAACTCATCTGCGCGGATCTGCAGGCAGCTCCAGGTTGCTGCTCATGAATCTTGCATGGCGGTTGCTCGCACGAGGCAGGCTGCCAGCGGGCACAAAGCAACCACCTCGCTGCTGCATGTAACAGCTGATAAAGCTTCACTACGGTGCTCGTGAGCCGAGGCGCGTGTGTGGAGCGGCAGATTGTGGACAGCCTCGGTTGGTTTTACCTTCATCAGCTTTGCAATTCTAACACTGGAAAACTGGCATCAAACTAGGTTTGGGGAGTGAGCTGATATCCTTACAATTTTGTGCGTACTTAGATAATCCTGGGGGGGGCTCCTCTTTAGCATTTCTGATTTCCTTTGTCTGGAAAGTATTGCCCTTGTGCAGAGTTATTTTGTTTTCCTGTTTTCCCATGCAATCTATCATGTAACATCTAGGTATGAGCGTAATTATTTTCTTACTAGCTCTTTCTCTTGACTTAGTAGTCCTGCGTTGATGTTTATTATCATTATAAACTTCTTACTCAACTTCTCAGGCCATTATATTAAAGCATACAACACACATACGCTGAGATGTGTCTCCTTATAAGCAAGGAGCTAAGAAGCGAGTGACTGAATACCAAACATGTTCGAAAAGCAGGCATTTCCTTACTCGTACAACCCCAGGTGCTCTTTTCCGAGGCTTCATTAGAAATTTGAGATAAATGCTTTACTGTGGCTGCTGGCTTGGCTGCTTTTCAGGTTCAAAAATAATTTTTTGCATTCATATAACCTTTTTTTAAAATGTATCTCCAGAAATGTGTGTTATCATTCTCCTTAACAGTGCAGAAAAATATCCACATGTGCATAATATTTTACAGCTTCTTTGTGGCATATGTTAAGCTCTGAGACTAAAAATCTCTTGGTCCCAGTCTCATTTTTAATAGGATAGTAAACTAAGAGGATACATAAGGATTATTCTAATCCCACCCTGGAGCTTCCTCAAGCACTACCACAGATCTGGTAGCCATTATATAGCTGTCTTCTCCAGCTGCTCCAGAAGAGATGTGCTTATCTTGATTTAACATGCAATAATAGGAAAAGCAAAAGACTGAAATGTCAGGCTTTGGAAAGGCCGGATTAGCTAATTGATTGAGAACAGAAACATAAGCACCCTTTGGGGTGCTGCTCCCTCTTTGCTCCCATCCTTGCTCGCTGGTGAGCGTGCGCACGCGCATTGCTGGCGCGCTTGCACGCTGCTGCGTGCTCAACGCAGCCCGCTCTTCCTCCAGCGCGTGCACGTGCGCTGCTTGGCGAGGGCTGCCTCCTTGTCACTCCCTCAGATCTCCACTGCTGTTTGGGCACTACTTGTGTGCCCAAAGCCGAGGCACCCGCCCTGTGCACTCAACCCCCTCCAGGTCTGGCGTTTGGGGTGAAGAGAGTGTGTGACTTGCAGGAAAGGGGCTTTCTCTGGTGGGATTCATGTCTGTAGGTGGTAGGAGGCCAGTCTGCCTGGAGATGACATGGTCCTAGCAAGCAAGTGCAACACTGGTCCTCAGGTCACAGCCACCCCTACCTCTGATGGGTGGAGGAGCCTCATCATTTCATTGAGGCACAGACTGGCATGGACGGCGTGTAAAACATGACTTCACCTTAAACAGTTACTGCAGGCAGTCCTACACACCAGCTATTAGCAGTGTGTAGGGCTGACCCTTCCCTACGGGCGAGGGAAGAGCTCTCCTCACTTGGGTGAGGTTCTCAGGGAGGCGTGCGGGTTTCCATCACACAGGAAGACCGGCTGAGACGGGGCTCAAGCCCAGGTTTTGCATGTCCCTATGGCTCAGATTTCTCTCCCTCTCACACTGAAGATACCTACCATTTGCTGTGGGGCTCCAGTCTCCAATGCGTTATTTCTTTTACACAGTTTCTGGAAGGCACCACAGAACTTCCCAAGCAGAGGCACCACCGCCATCGAGAGCACGCTGTCATGCACATGTTTTGTCCCTCCCTTGCCTGTCTCCATCCTCCCTCCTCCATCCCAGCAGGAAAGAATGCAATGACAGCTGCTTTGTTAAAAACATACTCTTTAATTGAAAAGGATTTTATCCACAGATAAAAAAACAGCTGAGATATTATGTAGCATACCCTCTATTCTTTTTAAGTATGCTTATTATTCAGCATGTCTGAGAAAAAGACTGATTACTGGCTCTAACTTCCCACATCAAATAGTGAAGTTAATGGAATAATAAATAAAGTAGTAGTAGTCCACAGTATGTATAAAATAAATGTTAATAGATACAAATATGACATATATGAGGACAGATTCAGTTTCGCTCCTTCTCAGGAATTCAGTGTCTTAAAGTGGTTGCATAAGTTGAGTTTTATTGAAATGCATTGGCATTCTGAAGCTGGGAAACATGAAAGCCACACAGGTTTTTAAGCGAGCTGGAAAGTCTTCAAAAAATCCTGCTACTGAGAATGAGGATGCTATTTGCCTGTCCTTACGCGGGTTCCTATGCCAATCACGGAGTCCTGAGAGCTGCAAGGAGGACGACTTCACAGTTCAGCTGTGGCAGATCCTGGCTCCCGAGACACTGACAGTGCCCTCCAACTCTTTTGCTTAAAGGCACTCGATTATCAAAGGGCAGAACTCTACGCGCATCTTGGTGTATGTGAAGAGAGGGGTCATGCAATTTTAGTGCACTGTTCATCTCTCTGGGCTGTGCTCACAGTGGGCTTGCAGTCCTATAAATGCTCACTGCTGGAAAAGCAATAGCTGGACTCTATGATGGCAACCTACAAGGAGCTTCTACTGGCCTTAAGGAAACATCGTTAGGTCTATTCGGTCAGTGTGTTTTCTTTTTGTTCACCTGAATTCATGACAGTCTCTGTGAGCGCTTTGTGGTCTTCCCCAGGCAGCCACATTCCATGAGCCCACCCAGGGCTTCCCGGGCTGGAGCTGGGTCCGCGCACGGGGCTCAACGGCAGCCGCTCACAGACCGGCAGGCCTGCTCCCCATAGCCAGTGACCAATGCGCTGCTCATCTGTCTGTGGGAGTTTTCGGAACCGCCACATCCACAGCAGGGAGGTAGGTAGCAAACAAGGATCCGTCCAGCAAAGCCGAGAGAAGGAGACATGTCAAAGCAAGAGGCTGCAGGGCAGCAAGAGATCTCCATCCAAGACTGGTGATGGGAACAGAGTACTGCAGGCCGTGCATGGTCGTGCTCCAAAGCTCTTGACAACAACACGGACGCTGATCCACGTATTATACAAAGATAAAAGTCACTCATGCTTTGAATTACAGGGTTGTAATTATATCCTGAGGATCTGATGACTGCAGCAACCACTTGAGCTCTGCTCCCCTTGTTTGACAACCGTATACTCCTGGATGCAATTATAACCCTGTTGTATGGTTGTCTCAGCTGCCTGGCACTCTTTTTCTCCCTATATACTTATATCCTGAGGTAGAAGTTTCAGCTATTATTAAAACACACAAGGAAAATGAACACAATCTTACAGGACTAGTAGTCCAATGAGCTTCCAAATTTGCAAAAACCTTCACAATGTGGCTGTGAAATGAGTAATCAAAGTAGCAGGAACAGTCAGTCTAAACATGTCAGGCAAAGGTAGTACTAAAAAGTACAGTAATGAGTTGCAAATGATTTGCTTCATTTACTGGATAAAACAGATAATTAACCATATACATATATATTTTTAATTCTCTGCAACAAATGGCAGAAGCTGAATTTTGTGTGATATCAGACATACTCTAGTACCCAAGGAAGAGCAGACTATGAATTCTAAATCATTAACTGTTTTGAACACTGTTCTAAATGCAGGTTATTTATAGCAGTTGGTCTCACTTGAACGTTTGTTTTATCGCCTATTAAAAATACATAAACGTTTAAGTATATGTGTACATATGTGTCTATGCCTTCTAACTTTTATATAGAAGATTAAAGTAATATAATAGTATTAATAAATTTTACAAAGAGATTTAAATGACATTGTTCATACGCTACTTATATTTAAGTAGCACAAATCACCAACATTATTTTAACTGTGTGCTTTATAACCCCTGTAATATCAAAGCAAGTTTATATTAACATCTACATGAAAACAGTCAAACCACTGCTGTAGGATGGGGGCTGCTCTTAGTTACCTCCACTGTTCTCCATACCACTGAGTAAATGAGGTCCAAACTTCTGCTGAAAGAACTTGGTTAGCTGGAATTTCATCCTATTGATTTAATTATTGGCAGGAATGCAAAAATATGTTGAGTGTAAGAAAGCTGTTAAAGCCAAAGAAAGAAAAGTACTTATATTCTTACAGCTATTTTTCAAGAAATACTAGATGTACCAGATTTAATGTTATGTTTTTAAACTGGGCAGAAAAATCTGTGACTAAGGAAGACAAATATTGTTTATGAGTCTTCTAGGAGAACATTTCACTGACATTAAAGGCAACTTTGCAGACTCACTTGAAATGTATCAATTTGCAATCTACACATTTACAGGAGATGCTCTGCTCTGAAAGCTGTTTCTCAGTCTGTGCCAAAACACGTGAGGCCATGTAGAATACTTCAGATGATAGACCTCGGGGCTCTGCTTCTCCATAATTGATTTAGTTATTAGTTATGCAGGGAGAGAAGAGATCCCTGAGGCTTGGTAAAACAGTATTCAGTTACTAAAAGCAGCCCTTTGCGAATTAATGCCATCCTACCAGCTCTTCCTGCTCATTATTCCTGCAAGTCCTGTTTTCCTGGACACCAGCTGTCACAGAGGAAGTCTCCAGCCTTTTCTTCTCCTGCCTCCCTGCCTGGCTGAAGTTGCACCAGCGCAGTCTGGAGCGTCTCCTTCACCACCTGGATCTCCCTTTGCAGAGACTGTGCTGCCTTTATTAAGGAATAAATCTATAGGTGATTGGCAGCCCCTTTTCTCTTTCCAACTTATTAAATAGATTGTTGTTCTGCTGCTCACAACAGATGGCTATCTAATTGTAGCTTAAAGTTCTTCCAAAACGTTTGGATTAAATATTAATACATTTTTTTTGAAAGCAAGTGTGAAAAAGAAAAAAAAAAAACCAAACTGAACTTCTCAAGTGGCATTACTTAGTACTTAAAAAAGAGGAGGGGATGAGGGATATTGCTTGAAGGGAAGAAAGGCGATGAAGAAATTGTACCACGGAAGCAGTGGCATGAGTGGATTTTATTCTGCTGCAGAGAGAGAGGCTTTTATACCAGAGACTCAGGTCTGGGGGAGCACCTAGGTGAGAGCAGTCCGAGCCATAAACAAAGTGACCGTATAGTGTACAGCGTGAGAGAGCCAGGAAACATGTGCCGGGAAAGGGGGAGAACAGGGGAGTGTCTAAGCAGTGAACTGAGCTTATAACAGAGGAAGCGTTCCTGCTCTGCTTACCTCCAGAAGGCTTTAATCTTAGCTGAATATCGGTGTAATTATCAGTGCAGACAACAAAAATATAGCAGCGATACAAAGATCCACAGTGCTTTGAGCAAAAAGCAAATAGATTAGTGGTAGCAACATCTCACTGTCCTGTGCCGAAAGGACCGAAACCACTTGGAGAACAACTCATAATTCATAGAAAAACGCTTCTTGCGGTTGACAGTTTTTCCACATTTTATTTGCTGTTGTCTAGGTCAGGTTTCCTGCAGGGCACTAGGGAAGAAAATAATGGTGGGTAGTTTTGCCTCTTAAGAGGTGCTCACCTTCCCTTCTCCTCTCTCCAGCTGCAATGTGCAGGAGGGAAGGGGGCAGTGGGGTAGCAGCAGTGGGAAGAGGCGGGCAGTAGCAGACACCCGCAGGTGAAAGGAGGACTAGAGACACATGGAGGCAGCAGCAGCAGCTGCTGAGACGTGCACACGTTTTTAAGTCACTGGAGTTCTAATCAGCACAGCTTTTTGTCCCCATGACTAGACCTTCCTGGCAATAAGCACAGTTTAAACTAGTAGTACATCAGCCTTTTCTGCTGATCAACTTAATCTTGCATCAGTGAGACTATCCATCACTGAAAGTATGAGCAAGGACTGCATGTAGCTCATTGAAATAAGCAACTTTATCTTCTCTAGCTTACTAGATGGAAAGCAGAATGGGAGCCTAAGTCAGAGGCTGCTGAGGCTGTAAAACACCAAAGTCTATGTGAAAAAACCCCTGGGGCCTACCCACAACCTCAATGAGGCCAATGCTACCTCCAGTTCAGGTAAGGCTAAGGGGCAAGGACCCCAAAAGGCAAACACAAATGCATCAGGGGAGAGAGAAGTAAGTTCATCTAGAGTAGTAAGACATCAGTAGCATCTCTATGAGAAGTATTTTTTCATGGGAAATTGGCTGAACCTGAAACAACTCACTTTCAAAAATATAATACACAGGAAAGGTAATGCACAAGGACAGGCTTTAGCCTTTATGAAATGTTGTTTTACCCAGCCACGATGTCAATGCAATGTCAAGAGAAAAAGACACCCTTAGGTTATGCAACTGTAAAAAGTGAGCTGCTGCTTTTGAAAAATTGTGACTAGAGGAAGTAATGGGAAAGCTATACAACTCACCTCTATTTCAGGCAGTCACATTTACCCCTCTGAAAAGCCTTTAGGCTGCTTTTAATTCTCCTACAACTTCCTCAAAGTTTCCTCTTTATGTATTTTAGATATATTTACTACAATCTTTTACTACTTTTTACCAGGAGCATTCAGTCATACTTCTAATTTCTGGACAGTCCTATTAATCTGAAACGCTTCTGACTACTCATTATCAGTAATACTAGTACACCCTAAACTTCTAATTTAGGATCTCAAAGCACTTGACACAGACAAATTAGTTATGCCTTGCAGCTCCTCCGTAGTAAGAAACATCACTATCCCCTGATTAAGTGGTCCCGGTCTGTGCACCACTCTAACTTTATCATGAGGTTCTGCTGAAAACCTAACTGGTAAAAACAAAAAAATCTTTTAGTTTATGAACATTATGAAGCATCTGATATTTAATTGCATGTGACGTGAAGTCTGTGACTACACGCTGTCCTTTGTAATATCCCAAACAATGACTGCAAAATTTTATTTACTCAGAAAAATCAACACTTAAATGCTTTCCTGCCAGTGAATTAAACACCTTCAAGGAAGGAGGAAAAAGAAGGTGACAAGGAAAGTGACTCTAAACTGACAGAAAGATGGAGCAACAAGAAAGATGTCTTAATAGTCTATGTACAGCCAGTTGCAATGAGCTCATAAATAATACCATAACTTGCTGTAAGGTAGTAACTAGCCTTTCAAACTAGCCTTTACAGCTAGGCAAAATATATGGTATTGTGACTGAGCATGGAATTCCTATCCATATCCAGAGGTTATGTCTGGATAAAGAGCTTCACCCATTTTAAAAATGCACAAAATGTAGCTGACTCACACCTAACCCATGCAAATGTCTCCTTAATGCTTAAATTTGCTCTCCAGATCTGCAAATGTGGAGCCAATACAAAAGGGAGGAGCCAAAACCAGTTTCAACAAGGAACATTCCCTGATGGTCTTCAGGTAAAAGAGAAACTAGGAAAAAACACCCCTTTTCACATAAGCAAGAAAATAAAAGTACTCTGAGACAGCTTCATACAGAGAGATCCCCTACTCTGCAAGAATGCTGCAGCTCCAATGCTGGCGAAGGGAGGCAAGAGGTTCAGTTCGGACTTGGAATGATGTGAGTTTGGACTGTTTGGAAGTGAAGGGAAAACACTGAGCCAGTGCCCACCTCCTTTAAATAAGACCAGTCTATGTGGTCTCAGACTCAGAACGTGACATGGCTCCCTCTTCCTTCTTGTAGGACACAAGGGTGTCTGTAGGGGTGAAGCTGAGTAACTAATTTCCCACTGCTCCTGCCTCCATTGCTAACTCCCTCTTTCACAGTCACTTACGTTTCTACAATAAAATGTAATTGCCTTCCCCTAAGACAGCACCTCCCTGCCAAACTACTCCCCAAAACCAACCAGCCAACCAACAACCCACCAGACCATTTTGAAAAATGAATCACTGTGGTGTCACTGTGGTGATGTGCCCGTGACAGCAGCCACACAACAGAAAGCAAAGCAACCGCAGTGCCTGGCTGCAAAGGCACTGCCTTCCTCGGGGTGAGACTGCCAAACGTGCCTACACATTCTCCTAACCACGTTCTCCTGAGCCACACACCCCCAGAGCTCCCTCTCCTCTCATCCAAAATAAAGATGAAGGGGACCCATTGCCACCTATCGCTATCGCAGGATGCCAGAATTGCTTACAGCTTCACCCAGGGTGAGATCTCCCAGTGAGGTCCAGTTAGGGACTAAACTCTACCCTCCTGATCCTGTAAATCAACACATACGTGACAGCCTGCCCTTATTATGGTAAAGGTGAGGAACCTGCACTGCCTGGTGAACATGTAGGCACAAAGCTCTCATTTCAGAATAACTGTTTAAAGGCCAAGGAATGGAGATTCTGTGTGTGCTTAAAATAATAGTCCAGCCAGGTTTCCTTTCAACAAAAGCATTTCACAAGAAGAAACTATTATAGGCATTCAAATTGCCTATCCAACTGTAACTGCTAATTAAGAACAAAAATGACTGTGAAATTGCAATACAGGCTCTGTTTAATTTTACTGGGAAATCCAGGTCTTTACTGCCAGGAAAGTAACACCTCTCATCAGTGCTGCAGACACCAGCACTGAGTCACCTCTCTTCCTTTGGTTTTTCCACTTAATGATGTGGACTGTTTTCATACACTTGCCAATGATTAACCACACTTGAATGTTTTGTGGGTTTATTTGGTTGTACTACACAGAATTTTGCAAATCTGCAAATCTGTCACAGTCGACAGATGAGGTTTTTTTTTCCCCCCTATTGTTTGATGCTTTTTATACACAAGCACAGTTTAATATTTGCTGAGAAAAGCTTCAATATTAAATGAAAATCCCAAGTGGGTCTGTGCAAATACACAGGGCAAAGAAATATCATTATATTCCCCCTTTTCTCAGGTTGCACTGGCAATCATTACTAGCAGCATGGATGATTCAAGTGTTCTTTGCCAACAAAATGTAGAATGAGAAACAATGGCATCTGGGATTTTTCTGCTAATAAAAACTTAATTATTAATCAAAGCTATGACAAACACACTAAACACTGGAAAAATGGCTTGAGCACATCAGAAATTTATTTTTGTCAATGTGGTCTTTAAAAGCCTTTTAAACAAGACTAAAAGACTTTTAAGATTAAAAGTCTTTTTTAATAAGACTAATTATATCTGTTCAGCATTTTATCAAATTTTTACCTAAAGATTTTAGTGTTTATATGTGGAAGGTAGTTATTTGGGGGGTGAAGGTTAGGAAAATGGACAAAAATAAACAGAAAATAAAAGTTTGGAAAGTTTATACTGTTTTCATTACAATCTACAGATTTTTAATGAAGAGTGCATAATTGCCTAGCATTTGAGATAAGAAATTATTTCATTTAAAAACAAAATACCGTGCAAATAATAAACCCAACTATTAATCATCATCAGTTCTTCTACTGAGGCTAAATCTTTGCACCAATCTCAATTTGAGATTGTATAATTTAAACAAGTTACCAGTGGGCCTGTTCATTCTGTAGGCACTGAGTTACTTCTACTTAGAAAGCAATCTGTAGGTCTAGAGCACTAGTGTAGCTGCCTTTTTTCATTCATTTGAAGTGTAGCATAGTGATTACATATACCAGATGGTAACTTTTTATGCATATTGATCTGGGCTACCTCTGAAATAGCAGCTGAATGTTAATGAATTGATGCTGAATTGCTGAACTGCTTCTATATCCATATTTTTTAAGCACAGTTTCTTGTTTTGTCACTGAAGGTCTTAGGAGGAGGGCTGAGATATCTGTAGATAACAAGAGTTACATTGCACTGATACTTTAAATCAGATCTCGATCAAACTACTGTGACTTAGAATGATATTAATCTGCAATTCTTCTCAAATTTATAATGATTAGATTTTTTTTTTACTAACTCTTGCAGCTTGAACACCTAGAAGGAAACATCCATGTCATACAGAAAATATGGATGCTGCTATTTTACATTCCTGTAGTGTATTCATTTTCTTCAGGAATCAAGAAAGCACTTCAAGACCTTATTGCATCTTAGATGGTAGCCAGGGGTAACAGATGGGTCTGAATATGAGCTTAAGGCCTCTGGAAGGATGGGAACAGAAACCATAACTTCAGCTCTCAATGTTCTGCTACTTATTCGACTCATTGACAAAAGTCTATTTAAGAGCAAATATATGTTAAGTGCAAAAGGAAGTAGATACTGACCCATGCACAAGACATACATGTATATAATCCTGCAAAGAATGCTCACAAACACCATAAAGGGAAACACAACTAGCAGAGAGCATGTAAACTGCAAAAAAAGTTCACAGAACACTGTAAAGTGGTTTGTGTTAAACAAGAAAATAATCTTTCTGGCCAAGAGATCAGGTCTGTAATACAGAGTCTTTGCAATAGCTGGCAATAGATGCCCATTTAGCTAAAGCAAGGTTGAATCATCACAGGTTCCACCTATTCCACTCTCTAATTTTGAATCAGCCCTCTAAACTCTCCCTTGTAAGACTGTTCCAAATCTTTGCTTCAGTGTAGAGGAAATCTGCACCATGGTCACTCTCAACTCATTCTCAGGCATCTGTAAGGGTGATCTGGCAATCTCTCCAAACCTGGATTTCTTCATCTTTCTTCATTATCCATTTGCCCAAGACCTCTTCTCTTCCTCTGTCTCACTGATTCTCAAGCCCTTTCCCTTTCCTCAGAAAATTAAGAAGTTTTTGTGATAAACTTTTCTATAGAAGTTAGAAATGAAAAAATATTCTACGCTTTTATGTTTTGAAATATTCTGCAGATCAGGACTTTGTAAAGGTTAAGCAATCTTCAAGTAGATTCTGAATGACAGTTGAAGCACAGAAAGAGATAAGAATACTTTATAAAACATCTCGTCTGGTAATTTACACTGTAGTGTTGGAAGCAAATTAAATTGCAGAGGATGCCACATGATTCATCTGCTGGCCATTTTTTTTCAAAAGGAACAAAGGCCAAATTAAATGTGACAATATTCACAGTCAGAGTCAATGATGTATCATTTAATTTAGTTAAATCATGTTAGGAAATTGAGATTTATGGATGCCTCTTTCCCTGTACCTTTTTGTGCACTAGGCATTTACTTACATGGGCATTATAAACAAAAGGATAGAACAGTAGAATAAAGGCATTTCAGTACCTAATCACAATTTACAAGGAGCCAACTTCTGTTTAAATCAATTAAAGCTGGAGCAGGCTACAGTGAAAATGCACCATAGGAAAACTTATTCTAACAAAAATGTCTACTTCAGCAAGATAACCGATTCTCTCTTTCTTAATATATAAAATTTACATTAAAAATAGTACTCTGTGAATCTCAAAGGCAAATATATCACATACACACACACACACATAAACATATATGTCAAAAAGGATATGAATAACTCCATCATCAACTTTGCAGACTGAAGTTTGCAGTTGATCTTCCAGATGCACCAATTTCTCACTTATTGCTTCACATTTTTTTCCCAGCTCTGCAGAAAATATGTGGAACTCCTACAGGAAGTTGAAAAAGAAAGCATGTTTGCTGCTGACTGCACTTTTCTCCATGAAGCTTGCAGCAAACAAAGGAGAGGATAAAATATTGGTAAAGGGACATAATGCTTTGCAGCGCTAAAACATTGCCTAAAACCAAATTCCCTTTGAAGCAACTGACAGTTGTTAATACATGATGATTTGGTGATTCATATGAAATGGAATGAGCTTGTGGTCACAGTCTACTTCCCAGTAGAAAAATGTCATGATGTCACTTTCAGCAGAGGATTACAAGGTGTGAAGACTGAACTGTTCTCCCTCTTCCATGTAGTCTCACCACAGCAGAAGAGGAAAACCTCATGTTGCCTAAGCCATTTAGGTTCCTAAATTTTTTTTTTTTTTTTTTTTTTTTGTAGATACGACTCACACTTTTAGGCCCTTTAGCCACTTAAAAATGCACCACTTCGGGTTATTTCCTGTGAACACAAAACATATTTATTCTGGGGGAGGAGGCATATAGCAAGTATTGATGGTTGCTTGAAAGAAAATCTGTGTCTATCAAGCCTTCCAAAGACATGGTTCTAACCCTTGCTGGGATGCTGCCCATTTGGAAACAGTCTGATTTTGGTGCACACATTGACTGGACTTCTCCATGCTACCCCTGCAGTTTGAGTTACAAATCGAGTCCAATGTCAGCAGAGCCCTGCTGGCTGGCACATCCTTGGCTACAGCACAGAGCCTTGACCTTCCCACCCTCCTATGTCTTCTGCCAGGCACAGCTATTCAGCAGATCCCAAAGGCAGGCATCCAGCTGCAGCTCTGGTGCTGGACTGCTGAACTGGAGAGAGGCCGTGCTGGGAACACCCGGAGGGTAGAGCCAGACCAGGACAAAATGGGAACCATCTGTTTGAGTCGCTGGCTCAGCGCATGAGGCCCGAGGGGCCACCTCCACAGTCAGTATCAAATATCATAACCTTCAGAGAATTTATAAAAGTGAATTTGGCCCACTATTCTGAAACGTAAGAACATGAGAGAAGAAGCTGTATTTTTTCCATACAGTGACGAGGGATGTCCTTGTTTCAGGACTGGGGGACAGAAGAGAACAAGTCTTCCATCCAGCTGCTAAATTGCTGGTCAATGTACCAGCAGGACTCCACATGCTTTTAGGGGGCGGGATAATCCAGGCAATTTATACCAACAGAAAGCTCTTAGAAGAATCATACTGTGCCATGCATACAGGAACAGGTAACAGTTATCTAAAAGCACTTAGGTCTCTTATTATAGGAAGAGAAGAATCAGTAAATCATTAAAATTTACTGCTCTGTAAGCACATCTGAAAGATAGAAAAAGCTTGAACTCTGATTTTTCTATATAGGTTTACTACTGATAAGACAGCTAGATCTTTACATAGTCATCATATCAAACAAGAAAAACAAGACCAAAAATGCTCAGTGCTACATGATAGTTGAACAGTTAATTTAGTAAGAACAGCCTTTAATTAACTTGTGAACTTTTCAGTGTAGAATTGCTTTAACAGATAAAAGCTAAATACCAAGTTTTCAAATAAGAGTCTCACTACAGATCGTGTACTTAGGCAAAATGACTCAATCCTGTACAGATCCTGAAGAACTGCTGTTTTATAGTGACACATAAAAAGCAGACTCTAACTTCTACAGTATCAATATATTGAATACTTTCATCTGATCCAGTCACTGCTTTTATCAAGAACTATTATCATGTTAGATTTTGGATCACATTTGTGCTGTCAAGAAGGATGATATCTTTAGTGCTGGTTTGAAATCACCAGTTATGATAGACAGCAACTAAAAACGTGCATGTTGAAGTACTCTCCTGAATATCTGTGTCATTAAGTATATTTAAATATGAAAGGCATTATAAAAGTACACATTACAATAGGGTATCCCTTTCCTTTTTGGGGACAATGTTGATGGCGTGACAGCTCATCCAGATAATAAGTCACCTAAATAGCACTGTCAGGTATTGCTGTAAGAAAGAATCCATCTTCTCCATTTTAAAATAGTGTTCCCATTTCCTTTCTAGTATAGGCAAATACATGGAGTTTAGGTTATGTTCTCACTGAGTATCTAATCTAAACAACAGACCCTTTGGCTGCATTTGTCTAGCCCTGTTGTGAACATCCACATCTTTACTGATTCACTGTGCCCTCATTAAGGCTCTGTGTGAGCTAGCAAGATGTCCAGAGGCAAATCCTTAGTCCTACAACAAACTGAAGAGCCTATGGTCCTTTTCCAAGACACTGTGGGAGATCTTGTCCATCCTGTTGCAAATCCAGGGAGAACTATCAAAAGACACTGTAAAGAGGGCGAACAGACTGGTAATTATTCCTGTGACCCAGCTTTTATTTCTTCTAAAAGCTGTGCTCTGTTTTTATTCTGTTAAGATGCACATACACAGAAAATAAAACCTCTCCGGAAGACCTGAAACAATAATGCAGAAGTGAGATCTGTGCCTTTCGCCATCAGTGTGCCAGTGACAACCCTTTGGACACCAATAAAGCATACAAGGAAAGAAATAATCTGCAGAAAAGATTACATATCTTAGGGCATGATTATTCCCTCTGGTAAAGGTTTTAACAGCCTATCAGGACTGGCGTGCAACATAACTGGTTCCTCTAACTCAGAATGAGATTCTATGAACATTATCTACATACATTATTATTATATACATTATCTTAGAAAAAGCTTCTAATCTCACCCACTTAACAGTCTTGTCACAGCAGCTACATGGAACTTAGGCTTTTTCCTGGACTCCCACCAGACTCTCTACTGACATCCAGAGTTTCTCCTGTCTTGTAGCAATGAAAGCCCCTCCTGCTCTTTGCATTCCCTCTTCCCACTAGGCTGGCAGTCGGAGCACTAGGCAAGCCTTATGGCACCATCTCCCTAGCTGAACTGAACCTGGAAGCAGTTAGACAGATGATTGATAAGAGGAAGAATCTGTCAGCTGCTGCAAAGACATGCAAACCACAACACAAGTTTGCATGTCCTGCAAAAGCTGTTGCCATGAGCCAATTGTATCCTCCATTCTGCTGGCTGGAACACAGGAGCTGCACAAACAGCGCACACTTAAGAAACAACACCATGCTCCATCTACCCAGCAAAACTGCTGAGCTATTTCAAGTCAAAACTGGCTATTGCAAGTCAATACTCGTGACATGAGCTAACCTCTTCAGGAGGTGCAGAATCAGCTAGGAAAAGCATCTGCGAGCACTGCCTCTGACCAAGTCATGCACTGAGTGCACCGGGCATTTGCATGTTCCCTTTGAATTGTGGACTAGGCACAGCCTCCTTCTTTGCTTCAAGTTTCCCCCTCTTGAGCTAGGAATAATAAATTCTCCCTTTCTCTACATCTGTTCCTTAGGAAAAGGTCTGGCTCTTAGTATGCAGACATTTATTGCCAAACACAGTGTAGATCTTGTCTAGAGCTTGTCAGTGCACCATCATAAAACCTTATTTTCCTATGGCTTGCCCAACTCATTTCTCACTGATTATTGCCTTGCTGTAGACTCCCATCATGACACTGCTTGCAACACACAAAGAGAAAACAAGCCTTTCCAAATAACTGGTTATTTCTTCTTCTCCTTTTTTTTCTCCCTTCACTCAAACAAAGAAGTGTGAAAGTTCCAGGATAAATTTCACTTATAAATGTTTCTGGACATGAGTTTGAAAGGAGTCCCAATCATCTGTAGCAGATACTTATAGAAATTCTGTTATTGACATGCACAATTAATTCTTCAGTTCTGATTCTCTAAGTGCAGGGTATCCCCTCCAAAAATGAAATATTTAAAGACCAAAAGAGGTCTTTTGGACGTAGCTCTTCACTGAACCTCCGATGGGTTGGAAAAGCCTGCAAACAAGGTGTAGCATTTAGATATGCTGGTTGTGAAAGTGCCATCAAGTTGCAAGTGTGGCCTAATTCTAAGGAGCACCGATCCTGTAAACCCCAGATAAAACTACAGCTCTGAAATTCAAAGTAGTAGTGCAGCTGGATGGCTACCTTCAACAGTGTATGGCTACCTAAGGATCTCTTGCTCTATTCCCCCTTTTTAAATAACATTTTATAGGAAATGGTCCCCCCAAAAAACATGACTTGGGACTTCAGGCAAATGCTTGCTTTGTGGCACAAGCATCTTGTGATACTTCTCATCAATAGTAACCTATATTTTGGTGTTCTACACATTGGCTAATAGGTTCCACCCTGCTCCAACTTCAGACAAGAACATTACTGGTGTTGAATGAAAAGTGCTTAGAAATAAAACTCTCTAATTCTTAGAGAATCATGGATGTCAATTCCATTGTCAACCAAGCACTTATCACTTAAAATAAAACATTCATTCTACCACACATAAAAATATATACATAGTGCACATTCTTCCCACAGAATCACATTTTGAGCACATAATGGAATGTAATGGAAAAAAAAAAAAAAAAACAGAAATCCTATTTTTTTTTTGAAAATGAAGATAATTGAATGGGTTCTATTGAAAAACTGTGCCCACTACAGATTTTTTTTACAATATACAAAGGAAGGGAGATATAAACAAGTCTTCACATATAGGATTGAACTTGACAGAGTCTTGAGACACTTGAAATCCATTTAATTTTAACTGTATGGCTACAGCTGCACTGTGGAGTAACGAGAATATCTGAAAGATTGGGTTATATTCTATTAATCTTAAATACCTAATATGTATTCAGAAGCTTAATTCCTCCTTAACACAATATTAATAGTGTATGGATAAATTATCTTTGCATCTTCATGCCACAGAGCTGCTTTCTCATTTACATGAAAAGCCTTTCCACTGCTTGTAGCAGTGCTTCTCAGGAAGATGCTCGCAGGTGTGATGTGAAAAATACAAGAGAGTCATCATACAGATTATGATTTTAAAGGAAAAATATTTATGCCTCTACAGTTCAGAAAGATGTGTTGATGCAGATAGCTCTAACTTTAGTTTAATATCAAGAAGAGTTATGTATAGTGTTGCAAAAAACATGCACTGCCTTCAAAAGCGTACTGGAAAATTCTAAATATTCAATGAATTCCACAGCTCCTGCCCCTAGCCCCGGTTTGAAAAAAAAATGTAAGACAGCCCAGAGAAGTAGATAGGAAAGATTCCTCCTGGTGTCCTTCATGCCTATTAATGTCACTGGCAACATTTTTATTTGACATTTGTGTATGGAGGCAGGGAAAGCACTAGCAGTGACACACAAACTATTCAGAGCAGCTTCTAGTTAGAAATTGGCATTTACACAGCACAACAAGAAAAAAACGGACTCTGCCTCAAGCTCAAAATATTAATAAAATACAACTCATCCAAGCTTGCAGGTTATGTCAGTGCTATAAGCAACTGTAACTCTTATGGCAACTTAAGGCTTGTTTGGTTATTTCTGCACTAACAGCACTTTTAGGAAGCAGCTAGAAGAGATTGAAGTAGTCAGGAGAGTGCTGAGATGCAATATTGCTTTATGGATTTTTGTGTGAGCAGGGAATATAGCTGGCTGGGATTTTTTTTTAATCCTTAAGCAGGGGAAAACAGATACAAAACTGTATGTGATTTGTTATTTTTTAAGACGGTGTCCAAAGAAATCCCTCTGCCTTTTCATACAGCAAGATGCAAGATTCTGATGCAAGAAACGTGGAGGACAGATAACACACCAGCTGCTGCACAGCAGCAGCACCGGGAATCCAGAGGGGAGGAAAGGGTTTCCACTTTAGTCTTCTGCATTTCATTTCACTCTTTTATAAGTCATTTTAGTCACCTAAGAGCAGCAGCTCTGCTGCAGTACTACTTAGGGAAAGTGTTGATCACTTTTGCCAGGGCAAACACCTTCCGTGCCCTCTTGAATTTAGTTCAGCAATTTTATAAGGAAGAATTAGTATTCCATTAGCTAGATGAATATAGCCCAGTTAGGGATAGTACTATAGGACACTGTGCTGGGAAGCAGAATTCCCAGATACATCCTTAACATTTGTTTCCCCTACACAAGGACTTTGTAAAAATAAATTGCCCTACTTCAAACCAGCAACATCTTAACCCCAATAAAACATGTAAAATTAAAGCCACAGAAGACCATCTGCAGAACATCAGAGCTAGATTTTTTTCATCTGCATTAGATCCTCCTTATAAGAATTAAAATCATTCTAAACAATATAAATAACAACTACAAACACAGCTCTTGCAGACATACTCTTCATAAGCACAAGAACTAGAACAGGGACGTGCTGTTTGCAGAAGCACTGAATGCAAACAGATCCCCACGCCTCACCCAAGAGAAGAGAAATTGTGAGTAGTTGAAAATCCAGAGAAAGTCCAGCTGGGATATCTCTTAAATCTTTTCTAGAAACGATTTGCAAGCTTGAGTAGATGCTTAAGTCACATGCACACTGTTATCCCAGCTACATTGCCACAAAGTATCCAAAAGACACCCAAATAAAACATTACTTTGAGCCCTGCATGCCAAAATCCTAAAATCTAAAAAACCAACCTGGCCTTTTATTCTCCAAAAAGTATATTATTCATGACCACCACTACCCAGGCATGGCAAGGCCGACCAGAAAGCAGTCAGGGATCACTAAAGTCCCCTCTATGATTTGCAGTGAGATCAAACACCCCCTTACTGCCCGTGACTGATGTCTGCCTGCATAGCTCTGAAAAGCTGTTGGCAGGGAAGCCTGTTCCAGGGCTAACCTGTCCTCGCAGGGAGTAAGCTTTCCTAATGCAGCTTCCCTTGCTGCCAACTAAGCTGATTATGTTTCATTTTACCTTTACACAGCACACAATGATAACTGATCACTGCCCTCTTTACCGGTACTGATTGAAGACTTGTGGTTGAAGGCTTCGACTTTCAATCAGAGCAAGATTCCTAAACGTTTGATTTCCTTCTTCCCTAGGTCCCCACCTCCCAGGGAGCGAGGTGCCCGAGCTGCTCGGGAGGCTCTGACTTCCTCACCTAAACGCAGTAAGTACCTTTTTGCCTTACACCTGGCATTCCCATTTGTAGGGCTGCAAATGACATTTGTCCTTTTTTTGCAAGAGGGTGAAGGTAATAAATTCCACTCTATTTGCAGCCCTCTACAACTCTAGATTCTGCCTTTACAATATTGCTATCTTAGCTTACTATTCACAATCTGTATACATAAACCTGATTTTTTCCTTCTCAAATGTAATTTGCACCTGTCTTTTAATGTATCACATTTTATTGATTTCAGGCTATTCTTTCAATCTACCAGGATCATTTGGAATTCTAATCCTAATTGAAATTATATTGACTGGCACATATTCTCCTAGTTTATCCCCTTTTTAAAGGCAGATACCAAATCTGCCCTTTACTGATCTCTTGCGACTTCATCCTCCCTCTAGGAGGTCTCAAAAAAGCTTATTAATGGCTTGGAGATTGTTTTTCTTGGCTCTTGCGCGCTTCAGAATAAATTTCATCAGGTCTCTCCTGTCTTTAGTGCATCTCACTTACCCTAGGATTCTCTGCCACACTCTTTTCTTGCCACCTTGTGCTGAATACTAGTAATATTATATACATGGACAAAATTGGTTATTATTTGAAAATATCAAAGAAAATAGAGAGAAGTATTTCTGCACTCTGCTCCCATTTCATTATTTTCTCATCCATGTTCCTTGCTGGAAGACATATCAATGCTTTCTTCCACCTATTCCTTAGGTTCAGCTTATCTGTGAACCTTCCTGTCAGTTTGCCCATCTTTTCCTCACTGTAAATCAGTGCGCACTGTGGTCTTCTGGCTTCAGTCTTACACTGTGTGCTGTGTTTTTTCAGGCTTACCTTTGGCCATGTTTTTTTTTTTCTTTCCTTTTTAAAATTCTTTTGTTCACTAAAGACTCCCTTACATAGATATGCAGTTTGTTGCTGTGCTTGCTCTTTTCTACACCAAAAGATCTGTACCTTAGCACTGTGCCTTCAACATGATTTCTTCTGGGGGGTGCCCAAGATCATTTGCTGCTTTCTTCCCTTACAAAGTTCCTCCTGCAAAAGAAGGTGGCTAGCCTCCTTTTCTCAGAAGTGGGATCAAAATTGCTTTTGGATTACTTTTGCCAGTACCACTTTCCACTTACAGATTAATAGCTTGTTCCATCAGCCTGCTCATGTGTATGTAGGAGGATGCAATGCTACAACATGCTCCTCAGTTCCTCACATTTAACGATGCAGGCTTAAAGCTTTCCAGACAGCTGCCTTGTAACTGTGAGCTACCTGCTTCCCACCATCACACACTTTTCCCACATCCCCTTTGCTTACACAGATGCCCTGCCCTCATCCACAGAGATAAAAATCCTTCCACTCACATACCTTACACTATAGGTATTTAGGAGTTTCTTTAGAAAAGAACCTATGCAGGAAGGGAGCCCTCCCTTACTTTGCAGGTCTTGGGCATCCTGTTGTACCTTGTGACAGAGGTCTTCCCCCTCCTCATACTGAGCAGACTGAAGATCTTCCCTGAGGCTCAGACTTTCCAAAATCAGTGTGGTCTGTTGCACTGATTCATTTAATTAAATGAATGAATCTTCCTGCTGTGGAAGATTGATGCTACTTACTGACTTATTTTATTGACAATAAAAATTCACAGTGGGCCAGGATTTGGAAAAGAAGCAAAAGCACCAAATTGTTTTCTAGTGTCCATGTCCTGCTGTGTTCTGGAGTCAGCAGAACTGGGTACCACTCAGAGGTGGTTCATAGCATATTTCATTCCTCATTCTGGTCTTGAGCCACCCAGTTGAGGCAGTCTGGAATGACAAAAAGGGTGCTCCCTACTGCAGGTCACGGGAAGACTGACAAGACTGGATTAAGGGACAAGAGCATCAAAGGAATATTAAAGCAAGTCATGCCATGGTACAGGGTGCTGACAGCTTCCTGGAGTTTCTACGGAACTGCCAAAAAGTCAGCATCAGGCTAGCTGCAGTAGTGCAGCTGAGCCTGGATTTCTAGCTAGTTTCCATTTCCCTTAATACAGGGTGTCTCCCCAGTCTTAATGCATTTGTTTTCTTAAAGCTTCAGAAGGGCCAAGTTCACTTCTGCAGACAGTGGCAATTCTAAGGATTAAGCTATAATGCCCCCATGGTGGAAACAGGCTTCCCCACGAGTATCACACCCTGCTGTGCCTGGTTGCTCTGATGAGCTTCTGCACATGCATGAGCTCAACACGCCTGTGCTCCAGGTGCTCCCCTGTTAACCAAAGCAACAACTTCTTCAGCCAAGAACTGAACAGGACACTGTTACACGCAAGTCTGCAGAAGCTTTATCATATGGCTTGGTCCAGACCTTGCAAAATTTTGAGTTTCCAGCAGATTCTGCTGTCTCGGCTGCTATCTGCAGTCAGGGGCTTGACGCTACCAACACGCTCTCACTATTTTCTCTTCCTGGCAGTAGGCCTTTTTCCTATCTTTATCGTGTGAGACTACCTGCTCCTAGATCACATTGTCCTTTGGCAGAAGCGACTGCACAGTTCTGCTTTAACTCACAGCCAAATCCACTGGCAAGAAAGGCCATTTACATTTTCAGGCGGCCGTTTTTTGCAAAGTTCACCTTCAGTCTCAGGGCTTCCTGTTTTTATTTATGCTGAACTCCTGCACAGCTAAGCGTTCCACTCTAGGCTTGTGCTCGTGTCACACTCTCCTTGGGTAGAAGGTCAACAGTCTGAGCTTGGTCTTGCGGTAGATTACCTTTCCTGGAGTGCTCCAGCTGCTCCACAGTCTCTGGATTCACTGATGGGAATCCAAAGAAACGTCCCATCCAAATAGCTATCCCAGATTGCAACACAGGGATTTTGTTTTGTTTTTAATTTGCTTGGCTGAGCACTTGTCACTTGTACTTAACAGGTTGCACGTCCGCTATTGTGGGAGGTGAATTGGAGGTTACTTACCCATGTAATTCATTTGCTTACTGGACATAATGTACTGATACTAAATTTTCCTAATAAGACATACAGATGTAAGAAGGGACCACAGTGAATCAGTACAGCTTCTTGGTCCAGTATAAATGTCCTTGCCTAAGGACATCATCTAAACTCTCACTTTGTACTGATTTCTCTCATCACTTTTTTTTCACAGGGAATACATTTCAAACTACTCAGTTATCCCAGACTTTGGTCAGATTTTCTTATTTATGAAAATACTATAAAAAGGCAAACATTCACTAGTTTCATTCAGATGAAATTTTTATTAGAATATTATTATGCTGGAGGCTTTTATATTTCTCAAAATAAATAAATTCAATAGGACTCAAAGATATTTTTAGTAGACATGGGCACAACTTGGCTAACCATTACTGGGCCTACATTTCCGAAACATCATATCCTATATTGGTGTATGTCAAAAGCACTGGCACAGGATTTAACTACAAGTGCTCTGAACCAAAAGCAGTTTTGTCCTTATCTTTACTAGAAAAGGAGTAGCCTCATAGCTGTGCCAGTGCATTGCTTTTCGAAATCTTGCACACTCAGTAACAGATTTGCTCTCAATTTCTACTTGGGAGCAATACTATCAGATCAATTACCACTAGTTCTCATTCAACTCCAAAACAGTTTGTACAGTATCGCCTCTTCATATTGCCTAGAAAACACTTACCTCAGATAAATGACCCTCTGCTCCAAATGAAGTATCTTCCAAAACCTGTAAGAGAGATGTTATTAAGTACATGGCACATATATGTTGTATGAACATAAAGATTTCAATGGACCATATAAAATCACTATAGCATATTAAATATATAAGATGAACAATTACATTATTTTGCTACACAACAAAACAACATTTCAATTGCCTTTATAATGAAGCCATAGCAGTCTCACAATGTTTAAAGCTAAATTTGAATGCTTTTTATTAGAAGTTTGTCTTTTGGTTTCCTTGTCAAAACCTACAAGGAATAATCTCTCTCTCTCAAAAACTGAAAAATCTACTGTGTGTTGAGACAAGCTTTTCTACTACGCTCTTAATCATGTGTATAACCTCCAACAATTACAGGTTCTTTTTGACACAAATTCTGTAAGTGATATGGAGAAGAACAAGTGAAATACCCCACTGATGTTTTGTATGGGTAACGTGCTAACTACACTCAGATCCTCTCTCAAAACTGGCTTCAGTTCTGCAGTTTACAAGAAAATATCTAACAATTCACTGACTGGCTAAGGAGCCACCAAAGAAATTTGATGTTAATATTAGTGGAAAATCATTAGTATTCATCACACACATAACAATACAAGACAATCTTCTAAAAATGTAGATAGAGATAGGTATTGACCTTGATAGGTCAATACATAGTGTCTTAAGTTTATGTATACATAAAGTGTAAAATCAGTATTCCGTCCTAAGATCATTATTACTGAATAGTTCAGTAATCTACCTGGAAAGAGTAGTAGTAGTTCTTCATTCTTGGTTTGGTTTCTTTAACAAAGAACTGGTAAGGATTAAATTTACTAAGATACTAGGATGTCTATCTAAAGAGTTAGCATGTTTACTAAGAGATGCAACTAAGTGGCTTCTTACTGCACACCAGTTAATTGTGACTGTACAGCAATAATCCGACTGAAGTATACAAGCCAGCTGCCTGTTGTCACAGGAACCCTTTCCCTCTTGTACTAGGAATACAAAAGCAGTCAGGTGCTGACTTTGCGTAACACCGAATGCTGACATCTAAAATGAAGATTAAATGTAAAGTTTCAAAATTATTTTTGAAGCTCTACAAACACATTTAACTAAATCTCAAATGAGAGCACAGTTTATTTAGCTTCCTAAAGGTTTTGTCCGTTACACAATGCGCATTTGCCTGCTGGATCACAAGCTATTTCAATGCACAGTCATAAGTTAAAGGCTGCTGACTGAGGCGTTCTTGTTGCCTGCTGTCTCTAAATTCTGAAAAAAAAGTTATGTCATAGGCTGTGATGACTTCTTTTCAATGACTGACATCACATGAAAAATTGCTTATTGTTATTCTTTTTCATGATTGTCTCCTTCAAAATCACTTAGAACATTTTAGACCTTAAACATGATGACTCAAGTTAATGCTTTGCAGATAAAGATCACCTTCTCAACACCATAGCACTTTACATCCCAAACGTCTTCCCCAACTGGTAAAACTGAAGGATGCAGAGTTTAGGGGAAAAAAAAAAAAAAAACAGTAACCCTTATGCTAACCCCTTCTCTCCACTTCAATGAAGGAACAAGAAATAACCTAAAAAGAATTCTCAAGTGACATCTACCAAAAATGCTGACTTACAAAAGGTTACACTAGAGAATTTTGTTTTTTACCTTGTAACTTTAATCACCTCAATTTTCTTGAAATCTAGTAGGTGTTTCTTTCCTTCATAGGGATTAAGAGGGAACACTGCACAGCATGCCAGATAGCAGAGGAAGGAGAAAAAAGGATAGGTCAGGAACTCAAGCTGCAGGTGCACACAGACACATGTTCATTGAGATACTCGGTGTTAGGAAGGCCCCAGCACACACCTCCATATTTATTAGTCATCATTGCTGCTTCTGGTGTTATAAAAAGGTTTTGCTTACACATATACTATGAACAAGCAAAAAATAAAGCAAGATCCCACATGAAGAAGTGAAAAAAGCAGGCGTTAATACCTGAAGAGAAATGAAATGTTACCGTATATAAGTCACCCAGATACATTTCTAACTGTAATAACTGTAATAACTTCCATCTCTCTCACATGTAGTTTGAGCAATGTCATTTGGAGTCAATTTACAAGTACAGAACATTTCTGGGACAGAAACTAGAACCTACGTTGAATTCCTCAGAGACACTGGAGAAAATCAAGCCTGTCTTGCTAGCAAAAGACAAACTACAACCGCACTCATGGGGCACCTTGATTTTAATAAGATCGCCATCACCGAGAAAGTAGCAGCATGTATGAAAAATGACAAAATGTCTTATCTACATTACCCACAAGCAGACTTTGATGGTATTAAGGCTAAAAATACTGTCTATAATAATATATAATAGACAATAATACTGTCTATAACAGTGTTCCAGCATTTTCTTAGATACTGTAATTCTAATAAATTATATGTAGCTGAGAATTTTTAAGTAATTCCGATGATTGTTTCAGGATGATTTCGGTTGGTCTCATTTTATTTAGTGTTGACCAAAAAATTAGCAATGGTGATTCAACAAGATGAGCTGCCAATATGTGATGGTCTTCCCACTTACACTTTTACAACGGAAACCTGATTTACAGGATGATTCTGGGATGTCACTTTACAGCATAAACAAGCTGCAGAACAACAAAAAAATCTGTATTGTCTTAGGAACTGCAGTTATGAAGACTATAAAGTAACTGCTGACAGTTAATAAACCTGTGCTCACATATGACAGGAAAATATCTGAACTTTCAAAGAATTTATACATGACGTATTCCATGTCTGAGAGTACATTTTATAATCCAGTAAAGATATTTCATTAAAAAAAAATAAATCTTGGCCCTTTTGCAAAGTAGTATGTGAGGACCTAAGGATTCTTTGCATTATTCTGCTTTTATTCTTCTGCTGTTTCTTAATTTGTTTTCTAATGAAATCAAGATGGTAAAAGATAATTATATGTATGGGAAACAGTATTAACAATATACATCAACAAAACTACACAATAATACTTTGCCAGATATAGCAAGATAAATAACTGTAACACTTTATTTCACTATAGAGTAAGTTAACTACCTGGCAATGAAAAACACCTTGAAATGAAAGACATATGTGCACATATGCAATTATGACCTTCTGCTATACTGTTTGATGCTAGCAATTTAATATTCTCTAGTTACAGAGAGTGACACTCTTTTCTGCTGCAATGACTAACAGATCTCTCTTGAAATTCATTTATCTAGAACACAGGTAACAGAGTTGAAGGGTATGGCCACTCAGGAGACATGGTAAACATCAAGATATTCTTCTCACAGGGACACTATAAACCAAAAATTTTGTCAAATGTGAGTACTTCCATTTGCTGGAGTACTTCCATGCCTGCTTCCTGATAAATGGCTATGAAATAGTTCAATACTAATGCACATCAGTAATTTATTTCATGAAAGTCACATATATAGATAAGTTAGGGGATAAAAAACACACTACTTGCATTTTTTTTTGCTTCTCACAAACATAAAACTTCTTATAAATAAATAAAAAAATTGCAATACCATATAACAAATCTTTTAAGTACTATAAATCATGCCTTTCAAAAAAATCCATTTACAAATCAAGATATTTTCTTCCTTATACAACCTTCTCTTCAGAACAAAACAACAAAAGAAGGTTATCGTGATATGCAAGTCTGGAAAATATGTCAGGTGGTTTATTTACTTATTTTTAATATTTGGTCTTGTGATGAACAAGGAGAAGATGCTAGGGGAGTGCTATGCTATAGCTGCCCCTTAGCAGGTCACGCTGGCTGTCAGGCCTACTGACATCTACCAATACTGTGACCTAAAGGTGCAATTTTCTTGGTAAAATTTCTACATCCTGCAACATGGCAAAAAAAAAAAAAAAAAAAAAAAAAAAACCAAGCCTGCAAGTACAAAAGCAAGCTGACCAACTCTAAATCCAGACTGAGCATACAGTCTCTCTGTAGATTTAAGGTGGCAATGGGTTGCAGTGGCCACTGATGCGTAACAGCCTCAGTAGTCAAAGCTGCAGGCATTACTGAACAATTCAGTTGGCAGAGAAAGATTAGTTTAGTAAGTTGTGATAAAATACAGCTGTGTTATTTCAGCCCATTCTAAAATTGAGAAAATGAATGAACATTCTTACTTTAAAAAAATGCTGCATTTTTGTTTTGTCAGTCTTAGGAGTGTTGTGAGAATATATGTGAGAATACCTCCACGGGTCTTGAACTGACCGGCGTTTTCATGTTTATATTTATACACCAGCTTCTAGATGGATTTTGGCATGTTCTCAGAATCATTTTTATTCAGTATACATAGGCCAGCTGCTAGGCAAAGCCATTTGTACTACAAAGCTTGAATGCAGCGCTGAAGTTAATCAGGTATTCACCATAAGTTCTGCTTATGGTGAAGCATAAGCAGAACTTATAGATAGACAAATGATCAAAATAGCTGATGGGAAATGATCAAAAAGGGAAGTTCAAGAGGAGGAGCTTGTAAAAGGTGTTGCAATCACTGCAAATAAATCAGCTCACATCAGTTACCTAAATGTCATTCTAGGATAACAATGCCAATTTCCACAGAATTCATCCAGATTTGCTGCAGTGAAATGGGTCATCTGTCGACCAAACCTCCCAGTGCTACAGAGATGGTCATGTAACTCCAAGCTCTCCAGAGCTTCTCAGCTGCACTTTAGACAGCTCAGCTTTCCATAAGCAACAAAATTTCTCATATTGCTTCAGTGGACTCACCAAGAGCATCAGGAAGAGGCAGAAAGAAAGAAGTAATAATAATAAAAAAGAAATAAAAAAACCAAAGCCATAGCTGACCATTACCAATAAAAATGTCTTTTATACAAATCAGTCTGTAAACTGTCTCTTCCCAAGAAAAGGCTGCAAATACTACTGAAGTCCAATTTAAAAGCATAATTTAACTAATAGGAAGGAATTTTACAATAAGGTCAGGCCACAGCCTGCCTTCTGCCAAGTCTCAGTCATTGCATAAATCCAAAATCAGGTATCAGTTTCCGATGCAGGGAATGGTTCAATGGCCATTAACACAATGTGTCATTAAGCCCACTTTTAATTTTTGTCAACCAAATTCCAAGGTAATCAAGCTGACAACTGTTGGAGAGCATTTTTGTCACAGTGGTATAGTTTTTCAATAGTTTGTTTATCTTGACAGTGCAGTTAAAAAGCTACTAGGTGTTTGTAAATATTTAAGCAAGGAAGGTATTCCAGAGCAAAACACAAAAACTTAAAAGAAATATGTCAAACCCTTTAGGCCTCACTTCTTCTTTACTTTTAATATTTGATGCATGCTGGGAGGCTGCCAGCATCTGAGCAAGGAAGCCTTTGACCATTTCACTAGGGTAGGAAAACTTATTGTCTCCTCCCTTCAGCTAACATAGATTCAAGCTAACAAGTCAGCAGAACTAACTCAGAATGAAACTGTTGACAGTGAGAGGACCATCTGATAATTTGTGTTAAATACCTAAATAATCTTATGAGACCTTTTATGCCTTTAAAAACAGATATACTTTGTATATTTATTGCCTGAACAATCTCCATGTTTTAAAGAGACTGGCAAAAGAAAAAAGGGCTGAAAATATTTCTGAGAAGCTAATAAGCTATTTTATTCATGTCCCATAGTGATGGTCAGATGTTACGTTTATCCTTAACCTGCTCTGTTGACTCATCACCTACTCTACTAACAAAGAACAACAGTATTACTTGCAACCCAACTGCAGAGTATTTTAAATACCTGTTGTTGTTCACTGTGCTTGGGGCATGGAGCAGGGCCCCACTCTGTGCTCTTTGGAAAATGACTTTCTTTTCTTCTTTCAGACTCAAAAGGGCCATCACCAATTATCTCCATCTCATCCATTTGATTCTCCTCTTCCTCAAAAAGACAGCAGCCGGTTTCCTTCAGTTGAAATCCCCGGATCAACAGCTGACAGGTCTCCAAGTCAGCTTCCCACACTCTCTGGAGCAGCTGGCTCCCACAGCTGAAATAAAAGCCAAAAGAAAAGAAAGCAGCAGTTCAAGAAGAATAGTTGCTATTTCAAGTAACTTTTTGAGTGATTGCTTGTGATTAGCTAGGAAAATGAAAACAACAAAAATACACAAGAAACTGAAATATTTTCACAAAGATAATACGAGCTATTTCAAACTGACAACTAGCAAAATGATGTCACTATTATCAAGCGGGTGTCATTAAGAAAATCACTTTTGGTAAGATGCTGTTTGCAACTGTACCCCATACACTGGCTAAATATGATCTTCCCTTGCTTTGGCTGAAGTCAAGGAGTTTTGCAAGCAAAACCAGATTTTTCCTCGTCCTATATTTCCTTGTCCCTATATTGGTCTGTCACCTCAAAACAGCTTTCCTGAATTTCTTGCGCAAGACAGTGTACCAGCAATCCAATTACCTACAACATTAAATCACTCCTAGTTTTCAAAAATATATAGTACAACTTCTAAATTGCTTGCTGGACTGAAATGTCAGTGCTTCAACTGTTATGAATGCTATTAGATTAAGCAGTCTTCTAGCAGTCTTCTTCCTTTTCTTTAGTCTTCTAGCAGTCTTCTTCCTTTACTTCAGTCTTCAACTTTTTATATTTCTTCTGAATATTTTTCTTATCTCTCTGTGAAGTGTTTTGTTCTTCCCATCTGGTTATCTCACTGAGGAAAATCCAGAAGATTTAGGAAATTCAAAATACAAACTTCTTAGCACTTTTAAACTACTGATCATCTGACAGATGTAACAAATATTAGTCCTGAAAACCATCTGCATAGATATTTTTCAGATGAATTCTAGCCAACAGACAGTTTTTCAGAAGAAGACTTTTAATACTAACATCATACTGCTTTTAAGGGATTTAATCACATCTCCATTTAATGCACACTGTCTCTAAGGAATCCAAAGGTTAAGTTCCCTGCTAAGACACAACAGGTCAGTGGCAGAGCCTGAACTAACACTCAGAAGTGTTGATTCCCATGGCAATACCAATTTCTGGACAGATTTCTCATACTAATATTTAGTAACTGCAGTATTTTTTCTTTCTTTTCAAATCATATTATTTGCTACATAATAGTAGGCAATTATAAGTGACTAAAAGAAGGAAAGTAACTATTTGATTTTAACTTTCCTGACTAAATGAAATATTAGCTTATCTTTTACTCTGAACACAGGATAAAGGAGATGTATTGCTCACAATAAATCATGAATCTAATAAAGATACCTTTTTACTCTACAATACAGGATGCCAAGCTATAAAATTCACACAGCAGTATTTTGAGATTGAGAACAAAATTAAGCTCCATAAGCTGAGCTACTTGATCCAAGTCAGCACCACTGCTTATTGTAATACAGTACAGCATGAGGACCACAAATTGGACTTCCCCAGGGAATTCAGAGTATCACTAATTAGAAGGGGGAAAAAATGTTCACTTGATTAAAATTCTATGTTCCAGCTAGACAGCACTTATCAAGCCATAAAAATTAAATAACTCCCACTGTTTCTGTACTTGTCAGTCACATCATCATGGTCATACAGCCAAAACACTTTCCTGCAGATATATAATATGCCCATTGACTTGCCTTTTGCAGAAGTTTTCTCAGATAGCATGCTATAGACCTGACATAATTTCTAGTGGATAACCTGTTTTGGCTGCTCAGTTTAATGAAGAGCTCTATCGAAAAAACTAGGACAGAGTGATATATGTAGTATTCGCAGTGCAGAAGATGAATAGCATATATAAAAGCATACTATAGTGCTGTCTGGGCTGCATTTATTTAGTCATGACTCAACTCTTTGCTCAACATGCTTCTGACTGTGTCCATGTTTTACATGCAATTTAGTAATCATCAAAGAATGTGCCTCTGAAAGCTCTCTCCAATTTTAAGTGCATCTTCCTTTTATCACTGTACCAGTAAAACTCTAACACATCTCGAGCTAAGATAGTAAGTATGCATGTTAACATATACTGTGCTGCTGAACCTTTCAAGTGAAATCAGTAAATGTACATGCATCTGGATATTCTGGGCCTGCCCAAGCCCAAGTACTCTGTGCCTTTGGCTTCTGTTTTAAAGTTCCTGAATGCATAGAAACATTGTTAAATACAATGCAAATAATTCAAAGGCTGAAAATAACTGACACAGAAACACATACAACTGACATATACAACACAAGATATAACTAAGTATTAAAAAAAAATGTTGTCTCCAATATGCTAAATTCTTACATTTTACATAAAATCAAGCAGACTCCAATTACAGAGTTTGATTTATATGTGCTCAATCTACACTAAAAGTGCATTTGCAGTCTCTGTGAGGCCACAAGTAGTATATGGATGCCTATGTTCAGTATTGTGATTTTTTTCCAAGTATGAACTTTTTCAAAACGATGAGTCAAGACTGTTTCAGATTTTATATTATTTCTACATTTATAACTATTTTACTAACCATCAATCTCTAGATGTTACATGCTTCTCTCCACGCATTACTAACAAAACAGTTTATGTGGTTATAGCTCTCTATACATTACTAACGAAATGGTAAGCTCAACAAAGGTGCCAGGAGCAATCAGTTGCTATCTACAGCATATTACAAACCATTAACTGTTTGCTTAGGCACCACAGTTAGACAGCACACCTAGCATGCCCTAATCACCTAATGATGCTTAACACCAGACTGCACAGGAGTCCAAAGAGCTAAGATTTGTACAAAAGCCAGCTAAAGAAATCATGATGGTCCTCTTCTCAAAAGAACTTTTAAAAGAGGCTTAAATGAAGCTTTCAGAGCTTAAAAGAAGCAATGAAAGTTAGATACAATCAGGAAAGTTAAAAAAAAATACAAAAAAAAGACGCTGGCCTATCAGTGAGCACAGCATGTTATTTACAGTACAACATTTTAATTAGTTACATCAGTAATTAACCATTAACCAGTCTAACTATTGTCAGGTTTACAGAGGTATCATAATAAATGAGAATCTTATAGATTTGCAAGAGGCCAACAAAATGGCTATGGCTGGCTAAGAGCTCCATTCCTCCATAGAGGAACTGCATGGGAACAGCAAAAAAATGATAGTAAGTAAATGTAAAGAGCAAGTGACGAACACTAGAGTGGTGCTGCATCTAGAGAGTGAAATTAGCCTTTGGACATATATAAAACTGAAGAAGTAGGAGAAGGTTGTGCACAGCTTTAGCACTGAAAACTGGTAGTTAATGTTTTGCGTGACAGAACAGAGAAATCAATGGAGAAATAGAAAAACAAAGGGCAAAGGGTCAACAATACAAAATTTAAAATAGGGAGGGAGAAAGAATATTCATTCAACTAGCAGCAGCACTTGCGTAAGGGTAGGGCAAGATTGCTTTTGTCAAGTCAAGGCCAGAGTGTTGAAGTAACTGAGATGCAAAACTGTTAGAAACTGAATAATTTTTTAGCCAGATGGATAGATAGGACAGGTCTTACTTCAAGGATGCTACACAGAAAGAATCTACAGAAATCTACACAGAAAGAGCAGGTCCAGCGTGACTTGAAGAATGGGTGAGACATCCAGAGCAGCAAAACAAGGAAGCAGCAAGGAGAATTGTGGATTAGGTCAACTTGATAAGTGTATGCAAGTACCTCAAAGGGGACAGTGAAGAGGATGGGGCTGGCCACTTTTCAGTGGTGGCCACTGATAGAACTAGAGGAAATGGCCAGAAACTAAAGCATCAGAAGTTCCACAGAAACTTTAAGAAAAATTTCTTAACAGTGAGGGTGACAGAGCACTGGAACAGGTTGCCAAGAGAGGTTGTGGAGTCTCCTTCCCTGGAGATCTTCAAGACCTGCTTGGACGCAGCCCTGTGCCACATGCCCTAGGTGACCCTGAGCGTGCAGGGGGGTTGGACTAGATGACCTCTAGAGGTCCCTTCCAACTTCAGGCATTCTATGACTGCAAAGCTGTAAGGGAATAAGAATTGCTTATAGACAAGAGGAGATGAAGTGAAATGGAGAAGTACAACTTTGAGTCCTCTTCATGAAGTCGCAGTTGAAACTGTATTTGCAGTTGCTTTTACCAAGTCTCAAGGAGGCACTGGCAGCCAAGAATAGTTTTCCAGGGAACTACACAGGGCACCAGAGGTTACGGGAAACTAGAGGATATCTTCAATCTACATGTAATCTTGGGTCAAATTCATGTGCAAAGTCATACCGAACAGGCAGTCTCTGTCCTCTTTGCAGTCTAAAGGACATTGCTCCTCAGGCTTTTCACAGTTTCCCAGAGAGATCAATGGGGGCTCTTTATGCAGCTCTCAGCAGAATATTATTCTAAAGCTATTTATAGTGCAAACTGGAACTCTCAGAACACAACTTTCCTATTGTAGGCTCTACAGATGTACAAAAGGCACATTCAGTTCCTGAACACTATACCCTAAATGAAAACATGTCTGTGTAAAAACAGCCAAAAGATTTTATATTAAACCTTACCAAATTCTTCCCCCCTCAAAGCCTCCTCCAAAGCAAACCCGAAGCAACACAAGGAGATGTCACTACTTGTAAATCTCATCATCTCTCATTCTTAGGAATGTGCTTTGGTGAATGAACTGTTAAAAGTGTTTTATTAACACCCTGAGGTCAACACACTGTTTGTTTGTAGAAGATATTGCTTATTTTAAGGTCAGCAAAAGGAAATCCCTTTAAGGAACCATATTGTGAAAGCCAAGAGAGCAAGGCTGAAGCTAAAAGGCTACACAGAATATACAAACTATATTATAATAGATGCCTACTGGGAACGGCATAAGCAAAAACTAACTTGCAAGGGAAGTTTAACCATCACTGAAAAGAAATATTCTAGATGACACTACTCTCTAATAGGTGATACACACTAAAGATAAAGATTTGGGAAAACATGTACCTTTATCCAGTACTTGGGATACTTGTGCTTACGCACTGCATTCATTGACATTTTCATTGATTTTCATTACAACAATTTGAATGATCAGGAAGTTGCAAAGTTTCCTGAAAATGGCAACAAGAATAAAAAAAAAAACTTTGATTCTCTATTTCCCATCCTTTGTTGATCAAGCATAAGCGTTGTTGATACTAAGTACAAGCTAAGAAAAGTTTCTCTGCAATTTAGTCACTCACTCCTCTTTATAATTTGTACTGCAGGGAATAGACTGACTCTTGCTCTAAGTCCATGCTATTTTTTTGTTTACCTCTTAAGGTAACAGTTATGCAAGCAAGGAGGCAACTGAAGAAAAGAATGTATGGAGCAATAATATTTAATTGAAAGAGAATGGGAGGAAGGAAGATAATCATATTACTTCACTGCTTACAGAAACCAATACCTCTGACTTGGTTTATCATATTAATTCAGAGTCACATATTAATAGTGACTCTGATTATATTTAACAACATTTACAAGTTCAGGAACAGATTTCCCCTCCCTCCTTTATACTGTAAGATTCCCAGACTGTTTTGTTCTAGATCCTAAATGTCCATTCTGCTATTCTGGCCCTTTTTAAAGATGCATATAACTAATCTGTTGAAAAAAATAAAGACTTCAGGTTTCTACCTTTTCTGTGGGTCACATGAGGATCTAAGGGTGAAGAGGCACATTACCCTGTTTTCTCTGTCTGGTTCAGTATTGCATGTTCAATGCAATACTGGTAAGGGAGAACGTGCAGTTAGGGTTCATTAGATCACAAGTGTCAGGTGATGAACATAAAGAGGAGGAGGAAGAAAGGGTAGGAAAGAGAAGAAAGAAAACTTGGACTCTGCTCAGAGAGCAAGACTTTTTTTTTTGTCTGCACTCAAGAAATTTGCCTTTTTAAAACATGTGAAATCAAAAATTTTTTTTTTCTTTATGATTTTTCTCTATTCCTTTACCCTCCTTTTCAGCACATTAGTTACAGCATCTCAATTTCACAGTTCTGCTCCTTTTGTTAGGTATGTTCTCTTCTTTCTCCTCAGCAGCTGGAAACCTCATGAATTCATTCCATACTCTTTTGATCAGGTGTTTCTCTCCCAGTGCACCAAACATATATTTTTGCTGCTCCCTTCTTTCAAAGCTCAGTGAAAATCTTGTTTGCTGTTCAGCACAGTTACTGCACTTCTCCATGTCAAACCAGGACTCCCTCACAGCAGGTCAGGAGACTCCATACTGCCATCTCAGATAACACTGTTCAGACGCCTACCTTAGAGACTACCTAGAACTGCTGTGAAGTTCTAGACAAGCTGTGAAGTCGTGATATTTCTCTGGCACATGTCATTTAACTTCTCCGACCTTGCTCTCATTCTTACAAAAGTACGATAGCATCAAACAGGCTACCCAGCATAATTCTTCACTGCAAACACTTACCCCTCTGTGAAGGATACACAGCTGACTCCGATGATCTTTAATGAGCTACTGAAGAGCATTCAGGCCTAGAACCACCAAAGCCCGAGAGCAGTACTCAGAAGTCCCATCTAGCTTGCAGACTCCTACAATTCTGCCACCTAAAATTTTTGCTCTGATATCTTTTCTAATATCTAAGCCTTGTGAACCACAGACAAGTTCTGTGCGCAACAGCCCTATCCGAGTGGCAGCCAGCACACTCAGACAGGAGATGATAGTGCAGTACATGTGCATAAGGAAGAAGAGGTGATAGCAGCAGCTCTGCTTTCTACAGCATACCAGGAGCAGAGCACATGTGCAAAGAGGAACAGATTTGAGGAAAGAGGGGGACAGGGCTCCCCAGCAAGACCAGTCCTCAATGTGGTGGTTATGGCACTCTGCTCTCCTCTGCTTCAGGACATGAGAGCACTCAGTACATGGAGATGCACTGGGCATAATACAAGAAGTCAAGCCTCTTGCCCTCTTTTTGAGTCGTCTGACCTCTTTGCCATTGCTAGAGAACACCAGCCCCCTATTCTTTTAAAGCATGCTGGGGTTAGGAACTTTTTCTTGGCTTGAGAGTAAAGAAGTGTAGGGACAGTTTGCTCTCTTCCTTTGCAGCTCACCAGATTTCAGAAGAATCTGAGTAGAGAACCTCAAATAGCAGAAGACACCTAAGCCTTGCATACTGTGGGAAAAGAGGAAGAACACCAACTTTTTAAGATACAGCCCTGCCATATGTTTCTCATTGGCCAGTTTAGTATCCCACTGAGACTGAATGGGATTTTTAATCCTGCAGCTAGCCAAGGCCTAGTATAAAACCTCTTACAGAATGGAGCTGGAACCACATAACCACTTTGGAAGGAACAATGCCACACTGGACCTCACCTCCTACTCAAATGATGCATAAACTATTTCAGTCTGCTGCCATCTGCTTCCTGCACCTTGCTTCTTTCAAATGTCTTTTTGCCCCTAACTGAACATTTACTCCCTGGAGGGTGCTGCTTTCTGCAGGGCTGCCTGGCAGAGACAATCTCCACAAGTCATTATGTATCTTCCATGTGAAAACATAACTTTCTCTCCTTCCCTTTGCTTTTCTCTAATGTTTAACGTTAACATTTTGTGGCAGCTGTATAAATATATACATCCTCTGAGATAAAGATTCCATAGAAGTATGTGCACAAAATAATTGCACATTGTATTATAGAACTAATTTCCTGATAACATCTAAATTACATAACTTTCATTTATATCTATGATGTTCTATTTGTAAACAATTTTAATTGAAATCTTCAATCTTCTTGCAAAGGGCTTTACAATATGAACGCATGTGAAGATGTAGACATATAAAGAAAATAATCCTTTTTAACTTGAATAAATACTTTCCTTTAATATATTGGTACTGAGAGAGAAAGCAAAAAGAATATACTACATCTATTATATATTTCATGATACTACAAAATTAAGGACACAATTTTTAATTGGATAAATTGCCAAAGCAGGGTAAAAAAAAAAAAGGTGAAATGTGGAATGTGGATGCTAGGCAGTTTCCCTGCTTTGCATTTGTAACTGCCTGACTTCTACCAGCAACAAGATGCACACTATTAAAAATGGAAGTTATAGTGTTCAAGACAAAATGCACTGTGCATTAAGAGCACCACTCCAGAGGATGAACTGCAAGTTAGACACCTGCTTCTGATCTTCCAGAATTCTGCTTTTTTCTTCAGCTCTTTCTCTTCAGAAACTTAAATATCTGACAATATTTTCTGTCTTTTTTTTTTGAATAAGCATTTCAACGACAGTGATTATCCACACATTCTTCTATCCCAGATAAATATCAGCTTGTGCATCCATGATATTGAGGGGTTAGGATTTATGCAGAAATTTGAAAATAACCTGGGAAGAATTATGACTTCTTTCCCTTGCCAATAGAAAAAAAGCAAAACTGATATCAACATCTTAAGGGCAGAGCTAAGGCCTTATAATTTATGTGCAAAGCACATATTTTATAAAAGTTCTTTCTTCACTGAAAGGCCTGTTAGAAATGATGAGGAAAAGCAATTTTTCTAGTGCTTAAAACAAATAATGGATATTTGATTAGGGTTATTAAAAACAAGATACCATGCAATGCTGAACAATATTTTTGTCGCTTTCTCTTCAATCTGCCAGCCATTTCTTTTATGTGGCACAAAACTTTAATCATGGCCTGTCATTTTGCTATCAATATTCTATGTCATTGTGTTATATTTAAATTATCTCCACAAGAAACACAAAATGACAGACTGCTGCAGTTGATGCTTTTCACTCTGGTTCTTAGTGCAAGGTAGATGCGGGAATGGAACTGACATGCCAAACGCAGGAAATCAAGTAATTTACAAGGGAATAAGGAAGATATCTGGCAGTAAGAATTTACTATTCAATTTAGTTCCTACATTTACTGTACAGTTTATTTTTACTATATTACCTAACCCGTAATGTAGAAATTTACAGCCCTCTTTCAGGACTATTTCCCTCTCTCAAGAAAAGGAACAGAGTAACATTCCTCTCCCTACTACCCCTACCTCCACTGAAACATCTATTGTAAATAATCCATTCCAAGAGCAAAAAGCTTAACTGTGATAACTCTCATTAAACAGTTCACACAAAGCCAGTTTCTCAACCCTAGTTTATCATTCACTTTATTCATAATCTGATAAAGTACCTTCAAGTTTGGTGTTAACCCTGATAACTCAGTCTGCCTCCTGCTCGCCTTTGGCTCCTGCAGTAACACCACAGCCCCAGAGTGTCGTTAAGCTGTTGGGATTCTCTGACTGGACGGGATAATGCTGAAATGAGAGCTTTTCCTGCACTATTTAATATCAGGTCCCAAATCATATTTATAGGAGATGTATGAAATAGACTCTGATTTTGGAAAGCATGTATCTCAGGATCCATACATTCAGTTAAGTTCTGTTGAAGCGCTTGACCTTCTCTGTAAGTCTAAACACCACCACAAGGACCTCATAACAGACTTATCTTCTAGTGACTTCCACTGAAATGGAAGAAATTTAGCAGCTTTCAAAGTCCCTGCCAATTCTAGCCCAAGACATACGTTTGTCCCCACAGGTATGTTATGAGAAGACGACACAGCATTTGTGCTGAGGCCGCATTCCCAGCTGTCACAACTTAGCAGTGTTGCAATCACAGTTCTATCTATTTATACCAGCAGAAGAGTGTGCTCTTATCACAAACCAATTAGTATAATGAGCCTGATCTCTTACTGTTTATCACAGACTTTGTGTTATGAAGTGTTAGGAAACACAAGTGTTATGAAACATACGTATGAAACTCCTATGGCAATTAGTACTTTTTTTGTACTCTGTTCTTCGGTATACAAATCCACAGCTTATAGTAGAGTTGCTCTCCAAAAAGAAGATGGATTTAGAATATGAGCAGCAAGTGAATTTGGGAATGTGAATTTTTGTCTACTGCTAACTGAGCAGGAATTAAGGTTATGTAATATCAAAAAAAAAAAAAAAAGGACAAAGAAAAACCCTTTTAGAAGGGACATAATCAGGAACAATAACACACTCTCACCATGTAGGAATGTACCTTAAAATCCAACTTTTGTAACCAGGAAGACACACCTGGAAAAAATGAGAAAGTTGGTCAAATACTGATGTCAATAGCAGCGTGCTGACGGAATTCCTCTGAAATGTCCAAGGGCACGACCTGACCCACTGTACCTGCATAGTACAGTGCCAAACAGGGTTTGGCTCAACACAAGTAAGGGAGAAAGAGCTGGACCCTACCAGCCCCTGCGAGCTCTGGCTGCTCCCCAGGCCCTCTGGCTGACCGAGGCTGCGGGGCTACCTAGACTGGCAGCATCGTCTCCCTGCCTCAAGGGCAGTAAGTAAGGGTTGCTTCCAAATGCTGATAGGAAAGACTGTTGCCATTGTGTGCAAGATAGAACTATCCTACATATTTATATGCAGGCTAAGCAGGTGGTGATATTCCTTTATTTTCTACTTACGTAATTTTCATGACACTTGCATCTGAAGGGCTGAGCAAGACGTTATGCAGCGTATTGACCAAACACAGCACAGGGTGATTTAGCAGTACCGACGGACAGCAAACAGATGATGTCCGACATCCATCCTCATCTTCCTTGATCTCTCTACACCCATTACTGTTGCTGATGCCAACTCTCCTTGAGAGAGATGACAAAGCTTTCAGGAAATGCACAGACTGGTTTTAAGTCTTGCCTGGAGACATGTACCCAAAAACAGCAGCGGTGGGAAAATACCTATTCACTTATGCCTATTCATCAACGTGCAGTCTCTGAGGAATCTGGTAAGAGATTAAGCTTAACACTGTAGATAACAGACATGAGATGCTTTGTGCATCATGTAATCGTATCACCACAATTAGGATAGGGCAAGCTTCCAGGAGAACAGCTCACAGAGATGAAGATAGCTGGGTAGTACCGCTAAGGCACAGGGGGATGCTGGTGATGGGCAAAGAGAAGCCCTTTGAAGAGTTCACAGCCAGCAAGTACTCACAGATTTATCTCAGTAAAAGTACAAGACTGGAAATCCCACAAAAGCCACTGAAAGAAGTCTCCTGCTAAAGCAGCCTCTTATTTCATCCTATTCTTTACAGCAATTAAACTCAGTCTCTAATTTCTGAAGTGCCTACAAACTGACAACATGCTCTCACGTGGACGCACTTGCAAGTAACACTAGCACATCCTGTTGTTCAAGAGTCTCTCATATGCTAGGAGGCATCACTTACACATGTTTTTACCATTATCTGGGTAGAAAGAGAAAACCATTACCTTTTAGTTTGACATTCTCACATCTGAAATGTGAGAACAAAATCAGTGGCTGAACACACTCTTTTTGAAGCTCACTTGCTCACAGCCAAAACACCATTGCATAGGAAATGAGTACTATTAAACATAAATCACCAAGCTCATTCCCTCAACTTTACCTTTATTAACACAAACGTACAACAGCACAGATATCCAGAAGAAAAAATGTATAGACTTCCAGATAAAAATTCCATGCTGTCTATTCTCAAGGAAGCAGAATTAACTGATGTCAATCATGCTCTTTCATATATTAACAAAAGCATTTACTAATAGGTTGTAGAATAACAGTTCACAGAAAGGTTGAGGTTGGAAGGGACCTCTGGAGATATCTAGTCCAACCCTCCTGCTCCAGTAGGGACATCTAGAGCATGTGGCACAGGGTGGCATCCAGGCAGGTCTGGAAGATCGCCAGAGAAGGAGACTCCACAGCCTCTCTGGGCAGCCTGTTCCAGGGCTCTGACACCCTCACAGGAAAGAAGTTCTTCCTCACACGGAGACGGAATTTCCTGTGTTTCAACTTGCAGCCATTACCTCTTGTCGTATCACTAGTTGCTGGGTTGTGGCATACAGAACATTAGCTGTCACAGTCAGCAAGCAACAGGAGTACCTGGCCAATATTCTTGTTTAAATTAATTTTACCTTTTCAACCATAAAATACATTTCTGCTTGAGGTTGAG
>JAWLRI010000436.1:3757289-3856955 GCA_034781795.1 Crypturellus tataupa | reverse complement strand
TCTTTTCCTCAGTAACACCAGACAGCATGCACAAAAGTAAGTTTGCTAAAGGAATAAAAGGGGAAACTAAACAAAGAAAGTGAGAATAAATTTTTTAAAGTCATAGGAGAGTAATAAAAGAGTAAGAAGAAACCAAAATAAAGACAAGGAGGGAATTAGAAAGTCCTCTCTCCAGAAATGCTAACTTCAAGACAGAACAATTAAAAAGGCGGAGGAGCAAGCAAGAAAGCACATGCATGTTTAAAGCGCACGAAAAAAAAGAAATGAAATGGATTCACTATCATTAAGTTTTGAAAACTATTCAAAGAAGGACATATCTCCTAAGTAAGACTGGGTCAATGTGGCAACAGTTAATTATAATTTATTAATTGGGACTCCTATTTGTTTGCATTTCATTATTCACAAGTCCCTTTATTCGATAATATTTTGAGTGAACTTTCCCTTACTACAATATAATTAATACAAGAGATTAGTAGGATAGTAAAGAAGGTTGAATATAGTTTCCAAATGGTGAATGGAAGCAACTTTGCAAATATGTGCTGCTGTGCCCAAATTTTCTCTCCTCTAAAGACATCTATTCAAAGTATTGCTTTTTATTATTTTCCTGTGTTCAGTGACCAGTAATGTAGTTGAAGTGATAATCCTTCAATTCATGATATCATAATCTTTCCACAGTAAATAGGTGCAATGAGCTAAATTTCTGTTTCCAGGCTGGAAAGGAATTTCAGGAAAACAAGAGCCTCCGAGAAACTATAAATCCTGTTTTCATGGAAGTGTCTCTCTAGTAAACTGAAGAATGAAGCAAGACAGCTAAAGAGAATGCATTGTTCTGAATGCATGAAGAGAACCGATTCTGCAAAAGAAAATCATTCACACATCCTCATGTGAATATGGTGACACTGCAGTGCTTTTTAAATACTACTGAAACCATACTAGATTTTTGTTGCTGTCTGGAGGTTTGGGGGGAACTCATCAGCAGCATAAGACTACACAGTATGTTCAAAATGGGCTGTTTTATGATAAAGAATAGGGAAATATGTTTGGGACAAAATGCCTTCAGATGTCACAGAAGTGTACATATTCCTCTTGATTTGGCAAAACCTATCTGATCAATTATTTACCATATCCACTGTCAGCAGCATTGACTGCTAACCAAGGTCCAGATTTTCAGTATTTAAGATAGTCGCAAAGGTCCTAGCCCTGCAGCCCTTTGTTACAAGGGTAGGCAATGATTTCACCGACATCTATGGGCTCTTTTTCAGGTAGATAAGGATCACTCATAAGCAACATCTCAAAGAGGTGGGCAACGATTAACTGGGAAATGAAACATTTCTCCTGTGTAGTCAATACTACTTATAAAAAGATAGAAACAGCAGAGAAATTATAAATAGGCAAGAAAGAGCTAGCCAGGTCCAAGTGCACTCACTCAGACTTTTTGAAGTGCTCCAAGCTTCAAGACCATCACTGTAACATCAACAAACCCCCTCAATGCACCGTGCTACTGAGGATATTTATGTCCACTGCGTGTTTTTATATCCATTCAGCTGGAATGTAATGTGGTGTTAATCAATCCTGATTAGTCCTGTTAACTTGTGGGACCCTCAGATCATTCTCACCTGAAGGGATGGAACTTGGGGAAGATGAGACTTTCAGATGTCTGAACTGAGAATATCAGAGATGTCTTTTATACAATGCATGTTTCCTCCCCCACATTCTTCTGGACTTCATCAAAGTAAGCAAGCACATGTATCCTTACAAATAATTCTGCCTTAAGCACATGGAATCCAGGGCTTTCTGTCCCATACTTGAAAAAGGTGAGCTTGCAATGAGAATATGTGCCTGATCTAACAGCGCGGAAGCAAGTTCCTCAAGAGTGTATAACACCTCGGATACTGAGGTATCTCCCATTAATAAATCTCCCATTAATAGCCATTCTTTCCACAGCTAGGCAGAGAGTATGTCATGCACCTCACAGGATGTGGAAGCAAACAAATGATCTGAAGATAGAAGCATAAGAAACATTCCCACTCTTCCCTTACCTCCCATCCATTTGCAACATGAGTAAGGTTGGATGCAGTGCATAGGAGGTAGGAGCCTTTCCACACACGCTAGTGCTATAAAGATCCTGTGCTTTAATACAGCAAGTTCACCCTAAGTAAGCAGCAGGGAACAGCTAGATGGGAGATGACGGACATGGTCTATGAGCAGCAGGACTTCTTTGGCTTCATCTGACACATGGATAGTTTCATTGCTTCCATATGGTGGTCATGACTCTGCAGCAGGCAGCAATCACCTTACAACACATAATATTTTGGTATCTCAGTAAAAGCCAAGTCACTGTTTCTTTTGACTGGCCTAGATTTTCTAAAGAAGAGCCTGGGCCAGCCATGAAAGCCAACAACTCAGCTAACATACAGGTCTGTGAGCATCAGTCTCATAAAGTCGTTATGACAAATGTGGCTATTTTCATTTATTCAAGTTGGACAGTGATGCTAACCTAGTTAGTTTGTTGGCTGTATCATTCTTTTCCTGCATCAGCAGAAAGCCCCTTTGCAAGCATATAGGGGACTCCTTGCTCTACCTGCTCCATGAAAAGACTTCAATTAGTTATTTCATTTGTATATCAGTAAGTAAACTTTAAAGAGTTTACTTAGAATTTAAAAACAGTCACACTCAAGAGCCAAAGCTAACAACTTCTTACTGCCTCCTTTCACTTCCACAACACTGCTTTTTTTCCTAATTTTCTATAATATATGAAATGACTAAACAGCAGCAATCTGAGGCTGCAACTAGGTTATATTCACATTTGTTCTGAACTAGGTAAGTGACATCTAAATGGCAAGTGAATATCTACATTAAATAAATAAATCTCTTACAGATATATGAGATCAGGTAAAACAAGCCTGAGGCTAAGCTGCTGTTTCTTCAGTATATGCAAATGCAAATAAGTTGTCCTAAATGCACAAAGCTCCCTTCCTGCCTCATTGAACAATGAGCTGTACAAATGAGCACATCTTACATGAGAAAAAGACTCTACTACATTTCCTGTATTTCACATCCATGAGGTGACAAAAGCCACTGTTAAAACAAAAACAATGCTCAACAGAAAAACGAGCCAAGACAAATTGCAGACAGGGATAAAAAGAAAAAAGTTTTTGCATAGCTTTGCGAAGTTACAGAATGCTGTATCACTCAAAGACCAAAATTGCAAAACACTATCATTGCAATTTAACATCTTACAAGCAGACATATTTATTTCCCTATTTTTGCAGACTAGCACAGAAGATAGCTCAATAAAACAGCTTTGTGTAATTGTCACCAGGTATTCTTGAAGAATGTGACTGCCTCCAAAATAATTTCATGATTCCTACAGGAGAATTAGAAAAAGCAAGTACATGCCCATTTTTTTGTGAAGAATGGAAGTCACAGAATAATCTTTTGAGGCCTGGAGTACACTACAATCACACTAAATTCCCTCAGCTCAAGAAATGTCATCTTTACATCGACTGGTACAAAAAAATTGTTTCTAGCCTGAGGCCGTTGTGATAAGGGATTTAGAAGCCATCACCATGTGGGTTAGGAGATATAAAAGAATGCATCATCACATGTGACCTGTCTGCTGCTCACAGTTGTGGAGCTAATATTCTCACAGCTGGATATGACTTGGACCATCTGGGAAGCAAAAAAAAAAGGACTAAATGAGTTCCTAGAAGTACCCAGCATTTTGCCTAACCTGCATTTAATGTGACCTTAGCAGAACCAATAGTAAGCAAAATCAGATCAGATCATTTTAAAGCAAGGCATGAGATTTCATGGTCTCTTGGACACACAGGGGAAGTTACAGTCTTTGGGAAAGGTGGACAAGCATTTCAGTCCAATCTATGGATATTTCAGTGAAATATATGCACTGCTGAGATATGACCCTCAGCTGAAGCAGCCCTCAGTGTAACTCAGGCAGGTCCTGGATTACACAAAAATTTTTGCAGGCTGTATGGCACGCCCAAGCATGTCTGCACTGTGGTATATTAGGAGGGGAAAGCTTTTTCAAGATCTTCAGGAGCTTTAGTACAGCAATCCTCTTCTAGCAGACAGTGGGCTTCCTTTACAGTGCAGCTCAAGATGAAATTTTACCCTTACAGGTAAGAGTCTATAGGCTGTCAGAGCGAGCCTTTGCATTAAAATGCTTGATAATTGCAAATTTATACTCATAGGCTTGGATACCAGACTTCTCTTCAAAGGCAGTGTCAGAGTTCAAACTCTCCTCTGAGTAGGCACAGGAGACTAAAAAGTTCCAGGTGGATGTAGGACCCTTCACCTTACTGTATGAAGTCAGGACAGCCTTGAGAAAGGTTTAAAAACTTAATTATTAAACTAGTGAAAAATCCAGCTCCTTCTGGGGTTTCTGCTGATGCAGGGTTCAATATTCCATGATACATCTGGCTCTGACATTCTAAGTGTGGGAAAAAGGATTAGCGATGGTCCCAAGATTATCCTCACATTTTCTTTGCTCTCTGCCTTTTTCCATCTCAAGATGTATTTTCTTTTGGGAAATGTTCCTTCTTTACATATTTATCACATCTGTGATTATTCAGGCTATGGTTCAGTCATAACTTGCATGTTAATGTGCACTGCCACCCAAAAACTGTTTGGCATACCATAAAACCCAGCTGTTAGATGGCAAATGCCAAACATATCAAAACATATAAATAAGAAGTCTTCATATGACACTCTCTTCGATCAATTCTGCCACATTTACTCCATTTGCTTCAGAGTGCAAACATTCACAGATTATCAGTTTCTAATACGTTTCACAGGGGCAATGCATTCCAAATATGCTTCTCTGGATACTCAGCAGATGGAAGCTTGAAATATAGAACATTGTTATCTCATCCTCAATCTGATGAAGCTGATTTGCATCATTAATGATACTTTGGTCTGCTTTGGTATAAAAACCTCTTAAATTTTAAATAAAATGGATTTAATACTCTATACTACTACAAGAAAATTAGCAATGTCTCCAAAGAAAAGAATGAACTTAAAGAGCAAAATCCTTTTACTGCATATTTTAGTGAGAGGACTGAACTGGCACTGTACTTCATACGTTTATGTAAATGTTGGAACGTTCACTAGCTTCTGTGACAGCAACATTTTGAACGATAAGTTTTAAAAATCTATCTTGTTCCACACGTTTCTTTAGGTTCTTGCAGCTATCAAATAAACTCAGTTCTCACACAGATAAATCTTTTTATGTATACCCATTCTTACAAACTTTGTGTGATAGAAGGGAAACAGACTGAAGGTAAGGCAGAGATTTAATGAGATACAAGAGGCATGTACAAAGTGGCAGACATATTTACTCACTTCACATTGCTTTCACTGGTGAGATATGTAAGCCAGCAAATAACTTGGACAATGAAAATTTTCATATAGAAATACATATTTTTCTTACCAATTTTAGGGGAAGGTAATTTCATGGAAACCTTCAAAATCAGGACAGTATTTATAAACTCTAAGTCTAGATTTAGATTCCAATTTTAAATACCTAAACAAATGTGACTTGATACTCCTTCTTCACCTCCATTGACTTAAAAAGGACTTCAGAGGTACCCTGCATCTTGCAAAATATGTCCATTTTATTTAGGTGCTTAAATATTCCTTTTGGATTCAATATTTAAGTATGAAATTTCAACCTAAATCTTCTCCTTTTGCAGCTTTATAGAACTCTCTCCTGTGCTCAGATATGAGCTCTAACCATTTACAAACAGGCACATGACTCAAGATCACTGATGACAGAATTTAGTAGTTCCTCAAAGAATTGGATCACTAAAACCCCCTTTAGCAATGGTGATGATAAAGGTCTACAGCAGAGTCTTCACATGGAGTGTAAAGAAGTGAGACGAAGAAACACATTTTCTGTGAAAGAACAAAGGTCCCACATGAAGATGCTCAGCTGACTGAGCTTCTGTAAGTTAAACACTTAAAGAGATGAGCTGAAGTTAGCTAAGATTCCTTACGCTTAATACACTCACACAGAGTGTATTACACTTAACACATGTACTCATTACTTACTCATAAGTAACATATGTAGTCATTCTTCGGTCTGAATTTTCTTTGCTACTTCTCCTTTATGATAAAGATGTTCAAAAAAACCTACATTTCTACCTTATGTTGAAGCTATACCTTTAATTGAAGGGGTTTGGATCATGCTGCTTCCCTCTGAAACATTTCCTAGCAAAATGGTATGTTTCACCTAGAGAAAAACTCCAGACATCTATCTGAACTCTCATTGCACAGGCTTAATCATCCCTTGGATTCAAAGGCATCTATCTATAAAGGCACCAATTCTACCTCTTTCAACACACATGTTCTCTAAACTTTTCTTAGAGAGGCTTCCTTTAGCCTATGATACATAAGGAGTAAATTAGGCATCTACATGAAAACCAAACAGAAGATAAATTCTCCCTCTAATGTATTTCTCAAAAAGGAAAAAAAAAAAAAAACAGGGTTTTGCTTACTTTTTTGTATTCATGCAAACAATAAAGCAGGTGGAGTCAATTATGCAAAATCCAAATAATCTCTGAAAAAACTAGTATCTGTAACCACTTCATTTGCATAAATATAAAAAAAAAATGTAAAGGTACTGTATTTTAGGGTATCCTGGGGAAAAATATGATAGACTTTCTTTCCCCACTGGTATTAAAAGACATTCTTACCTTCTAATTAGTAGGGATAAACTATTTTTAGAATTGTGCCATTTGTACTTATTGAAAAACTGTCATCGGTACTGCAATAAACCTCATCTGTGGAAGCATGGACAGTACAGTTAAAAAAAATTAAGAACAGGAAGGGAAATTTCAAAAGCTTGCCAATATTGCAACACTTTGGAGTGCTAGAATATCCAGGCACGCAGGTACAGGAGTTACTGTTACAGGAGTTACAGGGACAAGAGTTACTGGCAAACCCAGATGTGCATGTTACATGCACTAGTACACACACAACGGGGACTGCATATATTTGTGTCCTCAGAAAATACGGTGAGACCCCTGGCCGCTAAATAGCAACACTTAGAAAACTTTAAGCCATCTGCAATAAAAAACTCAAATCACAAAAAGGTCAAAGTAGGTAGGCCACTAAGGAACATAAGCTTTGCATACAAAAGGAACAAACTGTATTACAATACCTGATTATTCCTAAATGTGATTTAATCTGAGGAAAGCTGAGGAAAGTTTGAAATTGTCAACTACTGTCAATAAAGAAATGTTTTAGCTGCACTTGCTTCCAAAATATGAAATAGTGCCAAAAAGTGGATCTAACTTCTAATTCATTCCCAGACATGATACTTTATATGGAAGCAGAATGAACAGTAGCATCATGCTCACAATGGAAATTTCTCTCACAAGTACTGAAACTGCATGATGAGGGAAAAGAACATGTTGCATCAATGCAAGCCCATTAACAAGATCCATCAAAACACATAAAAAATATGTGTTATATGTGTTACACATTAAAATACTGATGTAGAAACAAAAATTCCAGGTAGACAACTGAAACATTGTATCAAAAGGCATAAATAAATAAAAACAAACCACAACTGCAAATCTATCCAAAGTATTCTGTATAGAAGAAAAAAACAGTCTTTAGAGATTCTTCAGTGTTCAACAGCTAAAAGAAATTTGCTTAATTCTGGGAGCTTGATATGTTAATTAAATCCACGCAATCTAGAAACATCAGATTATTAATTTTTAATAAAGACACATATGCTCCGTTCTCTCTGGCCATCCCAGCAGCTCCTGAGAAGCACCAGGCACTGAGGCATCTCCCCAGCCACCCTTTCCTTCACGTGTACCTTGGTACCAGCAGGCTCTCTGCAAAGCAGCTGCAACACAGCCATGAGCAGAGGTTGTAACAAAAACATCCACAGGATTTCCAGCTTTGGGTAGGCTTACATGCTATAGCTTTTGTTGTTACAGTAATAGCAAATAACACAATAAAAATATAAAGCACATAAAACATAAATTTCTGGCACGTTTTCCCTCTTACGCATATCAGTGCTGCATTAAGAAACATCTCTCAGTTTCCAAAGCCTTCTAAAATATGTCATCCTTACCTATGCAGTTTATCCTCCAGCATCTCCATGTATTTTATTGCATTTTCTTTTACACTGGCCACTGCAAGATAAAATTCTAAGTTAGGCAATAGTATATTTGTAATTTCTTTAAAATCATCTCTTATAGCTTTATACATATCACTTGAAAAGGATAATTCCTATACATTGGCATATAGATTTTTTTAAATGTGTTAGTAAGGATAGATTTATGTCTCTGCAACTCTGCAACTGAGAATTTATTCTTTCAGAATAAAATCTAATAAACCACCTACTCAACATAACACAAAACAACAAAGCTGTTCTTTCAGATGATCATCAATACTCCCATTTTGTGCAAGAATGGAAGGAAAAGTTAATTCCCTCTGAGAAAATGGAGCATGTAAAGAACAATCATTTCACATTGTGACAAAAAAGAGCTTTTTTAATTCCCCTAACAGCTGGTTTCCCACACTAAGTCCAGTAGGACTCTTTATCAGTCAGTCCTTTTTACGTTCTTAATAACTCACCACACACCAATCCCATATATGATTTACCTGAAAATACATTCTGCAGAGAATTGCTGTTGCTGTAGGCAAAGTTTGCTGCATGGTTCTGATGGATGCCCTGTAAATCTACCCATTGATTTCCTCCCACTATATTCTCTACAATGATTTATCTCTTTTTTGTGGAATCTCCCCAAATGATATGCACACTTGAGAGCAATAGTACAGCTGTGTCAAGAGGTTTTAGTGATTGGCATTCACAGTTCTTTGATCTCGAGACAGTGATACACCTACGGAAAGCATCCAGGTACAATTAACACATATTAAACATTCCAATGTGTTCCTTGCTTTGCCCTTCTGTTTTTTCTTCCCGCTCCCCCTTCACCTTCAAAACACAAAACTTCACACACTAAAGCCTAACTTGGAATCCTGGCATTGCCAGGATCAGCTGTTCTGAAGTTGCATACACACACACACACACATATATATACAACTTCGGTTGAACAAAGTATCCACCCTGATGTTCTAGAAAATGCTGCAGTTTTGTCCATGAACTCTCTAATCCAAATTCACTACCAAAAGAAGTTCTGCAACACAACAGCTAACATGGAGCCAGCAGTATTAGGGAAGGATATGTTGTATAGACAGTTGCCTTCATTTATGAAGTTCCTGCTCCACCTCACTATTAGAAGAGCACTGGGGAATGCTACACTAAAGGTTATATAAGGATTTCTGCAATGACACTGGAGATTAAATAAGTTTCTTTATCCCGTAGCTGAGTTTTATAACAACTACAAGGCTTACTAAAAGTTCCTGGCTTTATTACCGCTCTTTTATTCCCGTGGAACTCCAGAGAGTTCTCCTTTAATGACATACTACAGAGGTACATAAACTAAAACCAGTTTTCCAGAGCTCCCTTTGTCAAGTGCCAGTGTGTTGACCCGAGGTTCAGCACGCCCTTTCACAGCAGATTGCTTCAAGGGACACAGCCACTTTCCATTCTCTTGCCATTGTCGCAATATCCTTGAACACGAGCTGTTACAACTCACAGGCTTATTCTTTCTGATAATAAACTCAATAGATATTATTAATTTTTGGAGAGGGATAAGAAGAGGTGGAGAATCTGTTTCACACTCACTTTGTTTCTAACCGATATAGTGACTTCTTATGTTACATGAAAGATAAACCTTGCTTTCAATTTCTCCTGCTGTGCTTGTCACTTTTTAATTGGGTATGATCTGATAGAGTAATTCTCACTTTCACAGTTCAGTCCTGCCCCAACATGCAATTTTACAATGCCCTTGAAGCACACAGCTTAATAAATCAGCATTATTCAATGACAAAAAGTAATGCACAAGAACACACCACTAGTCAAAAGTAGGTCATTTAAAAGCTAGCACTCATTTGGAAATCACCTCACATCTCTAAACTGTACTCTCTCCTGCCAAATGTTTTAACTAAATTAAAAGAAATGCAAACTTTGCTTCCAGAAGAGAAAGCTATCTAGACTAGTCTGGTCTCCTTGCCTTCTTGCGCATGTAACTGAAAGACTCGTGACCTGGATATTTTTCTTGAGCGAAAACCTTGCTTAATGATTCTTAGAGGCTACTTTCTTTGAACCAAATCACAAACAGCGATTGCAACAAGTCCACAAATACTTTCGGCCTTTCAGATCATTTATTTGAAATAGAAGACAAGCAACAAATTAGCAGAATTTAGTTTTAATTTAATGAATCTATTCACCATCACTTCAAAGCAAAAACATGTAGACTATAAGCTCTGCATGCCTCAAATCTAGCTAACAAAGTACTAGAAGACAGACAAAATAATAATAATAATAATAATAATAATAATAATAATAATAATAATAATGAGATTTTTTTCTGCATAAACAGTCCAAATGGTTTATTTTTATTTAAGTTTATTTAAGTGAATGGGATTGATTTTTTCATCAGTTCTCTGAGGATTTACATACTTTGTTCTTATTGACCTTGAGGGGAGTAATTAAAATAAAAAAAGATAAATACTTATGGAAGATCAGACCCCAGAGTGTTTGCTAAGATTAAAAATAGACTTTTCCTGTAAAGGATTAATTGATGAAAAGTGATTCAGCATTTATTTTATTTTGTCATATAATCTTTTTCTTCAATAATTCTCCCAACAAAATCCAGTCTTAAAATCAATCCTTGCTAGATGGAGCTGAGAGTCACCCACAAACTTGGGTGGCCCTTTTAGTTGTTGCAGAGCATAAACTTGACATCTTGAAAGCTGCATAAATCTCTTCCAATAATTAAACCAGATACTTGATTTCACACAGTAAAGAACGTGACCTAAGTCCATATCTGAAAACCAAACCGTGGAGCAGTTGAAATGGCTGCTAGCAGCTCCAGACTCAGCACTGGAGAACTGTTACGCATTACCTGCGTAGATCACAAGCCCAGAGACTACACCATTAATCTCACTTTTCCACAACCTTTACATTGCCTTTCAAGTGCTTTATTAGCAAAGTAAAGCAAAATTCCCACTAATTTCAATGAGATTTTTATCTAGCCTCAGATACTCTAGGAGAGATTTGGCTCTTTTTAAGACTCATATAAAAACAATTGCAACTGGCTGGGTGTGAAAAAGCCCTCTGTGTTTAACACAGATTTCTGACAGATTTCTGGGGTTTAAGTTTGTAAATAATTATTAATGCTAAAATAAAAATAAAGGACATCATTAGTTAAAAGTTAAAAATATCTGACAGCAAGAGAAAAACTCAAAGAACCCGGTATGAGTTAAGAACAACAGCCTCTTTCCAGTTCATTATTCCTGGGGAACTTAACTAAAAAGAAAAGGATAGGATTAAAGAGAGTAAAATGGGTGGTTCAAGACAGACATACAAATGCTCTAGAAAAAAGCTGACATCCTGGGTCAACTCAATCAACCAAACTCTTCTCTGGTTCACTGATTATCTTTCAATAATGAAGTAAATGCTGAGATGTGCAGTTACGACCTGCCTCTTCCACTGGTTGTGCTTTCTTCTAAGGAATCCAATCATCATTAATGAAGAGCACTCTATTACTCCACAGAAATCAGTGTCATCAGAGATAAGGCCAAAATTTAGGAGACTAGAGAAAGGTGAATTGCAAAAAGAACATTGGTACCAAACATCTGTGGTATTAAATCTCCACATTTCTTCTGCTGGGACTGCATCATGTGAATGGAGCTGGGCTGTCCTATGCAAGGGCTGCTGAGGTAGCCTGAATTTCTTTGGAGGGAAGGGAGCCTGCAGCAGCTGCTGAGGTGGAGTTTGATGATTTGGCAATGTTGATTTTATCCAAGTCCCAGCCCATGGGAATACAGTGGGACTCTCGGGAACCTATTGTCACATGTCATTGTAATGCTTATGTAACTCCCAGAGGGAAGCAATAGATTGAATCTTGCCCATAGGAGTTTCAGACAGTGGCTTCATTCAGGCTGCTTCTCCAGACTTACTGGGACCACAGTGCCGACACAGTGGGACAAATCTTTGGATAGGCGAAAACCAAAAAATAAAGGATCTAACTTGAACACCACTGATATACAATCACTCATTCTTCCCCTAAATGCCACACTATCCGCTTCTGCTTCATACACCCAATCATTGGGGGAAAAAAAAAAAAAAAAAAAAGAGCAATAATAAAACACAGAAAGAAAAAGAAATGCAAACTTGCAGAGCACAAGACAGAATATCCTTTTCCCACTTATGTTGTACTGCAAAAGGAAAAAGGGGGAAGTACCAAATGCACAACTCACCTTCCTTAAGCAGTTCCTTTGGGGGTAGATCCCGTAGAGGCCTGCTGTTACCTTTACCTCAAGCACGTGGGCTCCCTGAACAGGAGGAGGAGTGCACTCCAGCATCTGCTCAAGCTGGGATGGATGGACACTGCAGTACCAAGGACAACCTGGCTTCTCTCACTAGCAAAGCCCAGAAAGGGGACCAGGTACAGCTCATGTGGAGAGATGGCACAGTTTCACACATAGCAGAAGCTGGTAATGAATGGGCCCTTTGATTTTTCATGGAATGATTTCCATTTGATTGTTTCTCTGCCCCCTCAGCTCCCACCTTATTTTCAGCGGGTTTAATTTGCAGGCTTTGCTGCAACTTAATGAATTTTGAGCTGACACTGACATCCACAATGAATCAAGCAATACCTTGACTTTGATGTGAAAGATTGCAGCCAGACATACATGGCTATAGAAATTACTCATATCAACAGGGAGGCCAGGTCTTGCCCTCAAGTTAGATGTTAGGACAGATAAAAGATATAGGAAATTTCAGCATAAACAGGAGTTTGACAAAGACATAAAAACCTGAAAACTAGATCTTACAAATATATCTTACAAAGAGGCTCTAGCAGCTCTGCCTGTACCAACTTAAATATCTATCTTTTTGGGCACGGCATAAAAGGCTTGCAGAGCAGGAAACAGGGCAGAGAAAAAAAACCCACTCTGCATAAAAAGACACATTTGAAAAACCGACATCCCTAGAAATTACCTCCTGAACATGGATGGTACTTTTCATCCATAGAGACAGGTGACCCTTCAAGTTCAGTGATGATTAAATTGCCTAAATTGAAGGAAATCACCATAGCTTCATATGTATTTTAAGCTTCTTCAGATTTTGCAAAGTCTAGCAAGCCAGACACATGGTAGCTCTTCCTGTGCTTCATGTGGGAGACAGAATGGGAGAAAAGACAAAGTTACTTTCTAAATACTTCCAATAAATAATCTCCTTTTGAAAAAAAAAAAAGCCACCTCAAATTTTAAGAATTGTTTTTATTATTCAGTATTGAAACAAACATACTACTTCTAAATTAAAGGTAGAGGAGGGGAAATACTGCAGCAATGGTGACCAGAGCACTAAAGTTACATGACGACAGACTTGCCTTGCTATTTTAAGAGGCTATGTAAAGCACAGGGAGGGAGATAAAGGCACAGGGTTATAAAGTGGTTAGTGGAAAACCACCCAGCGCCGCAGCCACAGAGCTGGAGCAGCCTCCAGGCCTTCCAGCGCATCTCGGCCTGTGCGCGCCACCTTGCTGGTTATCACGGACCCATCTGCCAGGCGTTCGGCTACTTTTTACATGCATGACCCAAAAACTATGCTGGTGCTTTACATTTCTAACATAAATAAGTTAAACTCTCCCAGAAAGGTGTTCTCTATTACAGATGGGTTTAAAATTATTTCATATGAAACAAGACATGAGATGTTGCATATTCTTTAGCTTAAGCATGACATGGCGCTGGAGAATATTCGGAGGAATATTCTCAAGGGATCAAAGCTCTTGTATTTGCCTACATATAAGGTGAGGTTTGAGTTTTACTCTCCCCATCACATGGCTGTGAACCTCCTAACTGCCTGGCTAGTTTTTCTGTGGCCATTCAGGCCACTGTTTATGTAGCATATCATATAAACACTTATCAATGCATATTAATGCTAAGTGTCTTGTCCTTTCCAAAAAATATGATGAAATTTTCATTTTTTTCTTCCCTTCTCCACTCACCAAAGGGAGTGAATGAAGTAGAGGGGGACACAATCAACCTACATCATCTTACTTTCTGCTATCTGGTTTTGCTCCCTGCCTGCATGTAAGTGATTTCATTTCTTTGCTGACCATCTGTTTGCTCCCGCTGTAATAACCTCTAAAAAAACCCTTTTTTTTTTTCTCTCTCCTTTCTCCTTGCAAAGCAGGGGCCGGGTATCAAGGAGAGCCATGTGTCCAGGTCGGCCTCTGCAGATTGTCAGCAATCACAAGAGTTCATCTGGAAACCATTACCCAAACTAGAAGACAAACAGACTCGACATGTGCATAGGCACTAAAAGTCTTAAAGCTTGCTACTCATATTGCCACAACGTTTTTTTCCTGAAAGTAAGATTTATTTTAACACTGTTAGATAAAACAAGAATGCCTGGTATTAACTGTTTATATAACTATTCAAGGCAAATGACAGAGAACTATTAGGCTATATTCAGTAGCTAAGCTCCATGGTAATAACCAAGAACATCTAATACGTACACTATGAAAAGTCAGAACAACTCAAAAAGTATCTGAGGAGACAAAATAAAAGACAAGTCAAATTTTGATTTAAGCTTTGGTCCAGCAGAATGCCTCACTGCTAATAGGGATGATCTTATGTCACAGCAGTTCAGCAATACCAAGGTTTCTAGAATACACCGTAGCTATTCTAAATTATTTTCATGGCAGATGTTCTCCCTAACTTAAATATTCGGTATTACACATAATGACTTAGACCATAAATTACAACTAATAACTTACATTGAATGAGTAACCCACTTCGGTTTCTAAATTTAAGTCACAAAAGACACCAGAGAGAGACAGAGATTTCTTTAAGTCATTCCAAACTCTTCAGAAATTTGTCCCAAAGAAAAGGACTCTACATAATCTCCTGCTAGACGTAATATTGCTACATGTCAGCCCCAAACATTAGCTAGCCAGGTTATACAACCTAGTGAGAATCCAGGCACCCAAAGAGAGCCAGTCCACAGAAGAATTATGAAATATGCTTTGTATTGCAACAAATACATTCAGTTAACACAGAAACTTGTTTGTGAGCAAGACTTTAGGGTACAGATATGCAGCACAGCAGCACAAACGAAAACAAACTGGCAGAATTTTCTCTCAAATACTACCATGCTGCTACTAAAAGAGATGAAAGGGAGAGATGAGTACAAACATAGGAGCTTTGAAAAGTGACAAAGCCAAAAAAAGTGTGTTAAAATGCCCAGTGTTAAAACTGAAAGAAAAAAAATTCCTTATCTTCACTGCAGTCTACTGCAGTACAAATGGCTACTAAGACATCTATTCCTTAGAGTATTTTAAAGGAAGCTTAAGTGGAGCTTTTAAAGTGGAGCTCAAAGGTACATATTGAACATTAGAAGCAATATAAATTGCAACAGCTATGACAAAAAAAAAGGAATATTCAGCATGGTGAGCTATTTTATTTTTAACAAATGGAACTCAAAATAAAGCAGGGACTTCCTACACTAACATTTACTTACAAAAGATAATTGCAAATAGCATTAACTTGCATTTTTTAATGCTATTCTTTCCAAGGATCTCAAACAGGTCTTCAAACTACTGAATACCCACAGAAAAGCAGTAATTTCTGTCTTTAAACAATAGCTGTCGATAAGTAGTGATGTAGAGAAGGAGAAAGTTTCACATGGAGCCTGATGCACTTCAGTTTCCAGAAAAATTCTTTATAAACCACTTGGCCACTGTTGGCTGTACTAGGCATACTTCCTGAAACCTAATTACAGGACATGAAAAAATGCAAAGCCATCCAGCAAAAACACTGAGCAGAGCCTGTTCCATACTCACTCCAAGGACAAGGCCTAAAGCAGACAGTCTGAATATATCACTTTTCTTAATCCCTAACAACCTTTGTCCTGGCCTCCTTATGCTAGCGTATGCAACCTGCACAGGGCTGCTCAGGAGGCTCAGGAAGCTCATCAGTTACTCTTCAACTATACTTGACATATTAATTTAAACACACTGGTTTTGACCATGAACAGGCAGTCATGCCTAAAAAGCATCTTGGCTATTAACGTTTAAAGCTGGAATAAGGATTTGCAAAATGAAATTGAGAACATTACAAAATTTGAGCCAAATGGAGGTAGCTGTAAGAATATATGTACCAAGAACCCATATTAATTCTGAGCAGCTAAAAAGGCAGTCACAGATACCAGGAAACTCTTAAGTGAGCAGACATTTTTTGAATTACTTTCAAGACAGGACCACTAATTTGTTTGACTTAAAAATAACACTTACAGTATAAAATCAGTATTAATTTTATTAACTTCCCAGTGCAAAACAGTAATACACTAAAGCTCCTGAAAAAGACAGCTTTAATATCACTAAGTTAAGGTGGTCCCAATGAAAGGATCTCTCGTAAGTACATTTTACAAATGAGTTGTACATATCAATTTCAACTGCACAATAAACAAGGGATTCTAATGTCATTCCAATGGAAGACAAAACCCGTTATACTGCAGATTATCATGTAATTTCCTCCTATGTTATTCTGCAAAGTATTTTGCATCTTTTTTTTCTTGACACCCTTTCCTGTTAACAGAGCCAGAGATATCTGCACTTTCCCGTCATTAGGATAAACTGTAAAATATTTTAGCTGTCTGCTAGCTTTTTTTTTCTTTTTTTTTTTTTTTGGAGAAAACAAGATACCTGATTCATACTTTGCTTGGGGAAATATAGTGCAAAGCAGCCCTATTACCAATTCAACATCTTTTTCTGAAGCTGCACCAATAGCAAATCTCTTATGGTAATTTAACCAAACAGCTCCGTATAAGAAATGTCCGTAAAAGAAGAGAATTAAAGACCTTGCTTTCACATGATGTCTCAACATTGATATGTAAGTAGGATGAGTAGATTCACTCTTCTAAGTAGCTTAATGCTTAACGTGGTCTCATATTTAGTGTGTTTTGTTTGTTTCAGTGTATATACCCATTTCTGGTGTAGTTGACTCTTTTTATGAATTTTTAGCATGATTTTCTTTTCAATACATTTTGTTTGTCATGTTACAAGACCCCATACCCTATCTGGCTCCTTCTCTGGCTCCTAAGTATATGGAGCTTCTCTCTCTCTCTTTTTCATTTTCCCCTCGTTCTATTTTCTTTCCTCATCTGACTTTCAAATTCCTTTTTTAAAGTTCCTGTCAGCTTTCCTCCTTCACTTCAGCTATAAATCATTCATCACCACAGCGTGTTTCACTTCTGGTTTTCCTATTCGTACCAAACTTGCAGTATTTGAGTTCCTGTGAGCAATGAAAACTTCTAACAGAGTCTAATAAGAACTCCCAAGTTGGTAATTTATGGACACTTTACTGATCATTCTGGTGATTATGAAACAACTTCCCAATGGCTTACATAGATTCTTTCTACAGTACTTTCATTTAATATGTTCTAATGTTAAATGTTCTTCAGTATAAATACAGCTTGGTTTAATTTGCAGGACCCAAATTATTTTTCAAGGGACAGATGAAAAGTTTTAAGATATTAAATTTTTAAAAGTTGAACTAGATGTCCAGTCCTGGTAAGTTAAAGGTACTAGACTTCAGGACATCCCAAAAGCCACAGCGGCAGCAATGGCAGAAGTCTGGTGCTGCACCAAAATGCATGAAATTACAATATTACGCTTCCTCTCTCATTTTTCTCTTCTCACTAAGGTGGAATGGGAGCGTTAACTTGTACTTCTGAACTGGCCACTCTCAGGACAAAATAATCCACTCTTTAGACAATATTCACCTATTTCTCTATCTACACTTTCATGGAAAAGGTGGTAAGGCAGACTGAAGAGTGCCAGGCCACCAGCTGGATCGCATCAGTCTTGCACTACGAGGCCCAGGGAATTAAATTTTCCACCAGTCCCACAGTCTGAAGATGAAGAGACTCGAGTTTCCTGCTCAGGTATCCAGTCCAGTTTTGGGGCTGTTAGCAATGTAGTAGAGGCAGCCTGCCCAGGAAGGGATTTTAGAAGTGACAGAAAGGGAAATGAATAGCTCCAAGTAGGAAAGAAGTCATAATGATGAGCAGGCTGAGAAGTGTTTGCTGGAAGAAATGAGTCCAAGGGGAACTCTACTGCCCTTTGGTGTGAGTTGCAGCTGCTGAGCACATTGCAGCCCGCTTGCTGAGCACTCGGGTCCGGTCAGAGTGGAGTGCTGAGGAGCACTGGGCAGCACAACACTCTTGCCATGGAGCCACATGGTTGCTTGATTGGTTAGCTGAGTGACTGGGATAATTAAACAGTTGGCCTGGGTTGCCTGTACTTTTCTATTTATGTATTTAAATTGTATTTTTAAGGTTGCCAGAGCACTTAGTGTTTATTAGAAGTGGACTTCTATCACCTTCTATGTTTATGTTAACTTGAGGAATATGCAGGAGTTTAGCTGACCTTCAAGATCTTGCATAGATTTTGCTGCTCCCATCTAGGCAAACTATAGAAAGAAGCAGTGCTTTTACAGCAATGCTGCCACAGTTAGATTGCAAGAGGCATTATCTAAGCTGTTTTTGTGCATTTTAGCTTTGAAACTTATTCTTATACTATTTTCCATGTAACATCATAAGCCTTAGATTCAGAGAAATACTGAATCATTTGGAGGAAATAAATGATTCACTGGGTATCAATTTTTCCATCCAATTAGGCTGGGTAGCTATGCTGAGTGTGTAACACATACCCACACTTCACCTCTCCTTCCACAGTGTGTACGTATTAAACACAAGTTAAGACTTCTGGGTTTTCAACTTTGTTGATTTTACATTCCCTTTGGGATTTGAAGTACTATTTTGTTTAATTATTTTTCCTCTACTCATCCACAATATTGAATGACAGTAATAATGAGCTCAGAACCATTGTACAAATCCCAGTAGGAACCATTCATAGTTTGCTAATAGGACGTTGTATTTGCATTACCAAGTTCAGTTCAAAGCACATTGTGTAAATTAGCTCTGAGGGTTAGCACCACAAATCTAAAACCAGAATATCAGGTCAATTAGCACAACTCTAAAGCACATGAGTTTGGGTGAAAACATAAAAGGTAATATTAAAATTCCAGGAAATCATCTCCCTTCTTGGGATAAGAACCTCCAGAAGATGTCTGGTTTTGCCTCTGGAAGAGGTCAGAATGCTTCAGCTCAGAATGGCCTTATGTCCTTGACCCTGATTGCTGATAAGCAGCACTAGCCCGCTGTAAAGGGGAAGAAAAACTAACTTTCAGGAGTGGGAATTCTCAGGACTCTATGGAAACACTTTCTTCCCATCCAATTTAAAAGAAAAGGTACAGTAAAGTTTGGAGGATCTAGAAGTTTAACATAGAGAATATTTATTGCATGAAAATATAATTATAACAACAACAAAAAAGACATTTTCTCTACCACAGAGATAAAACTAGCAGTTAGAGTCACAAACACAGACCAAAAAATTCACAATTGAATGATGATGAAAGGAAGCATGCAACAAATTAGGATAGGTTATTCCCAGAAATGTGCACACTATGGATCACTTTTTGGGCAAACAAACATATATGTATATTCATACACACACACACACACACACACACATATACACATGAGGGCTTCTGACAAGCCCAGGAAGAAGTGACTGTGATATATGCAGAACCAATAAAGTAGAAAGGTATACACAGAAAACAGCTTTGGATGTTGGAATTAAGTACCTTTGTAAAGTGCTTCTGGTTCCATGAACATGGCCAGTTTAATAGCTGGAACTTTCTGGTGGATGAAGTGGTAAAAATAAAGCAATTTGTCTATATGAGACACTCTGCAAGCTTGTGGGGAGAGAGCAGCACATGAATATGTAACAGATTCCACCCTACCTGCAATGCAAGCCTCTGTGTGAAACAGAGAACAGGCTTTTGGTGACTTATAAAATAGTGGTCCAGGATTTATGAACACCCACCTTGGAAAAAGATGTTTTATACAGAAGACAGTAACAAAAGAGAGATCAGAAATTGTAGCTAAATTGGAAGAAAATATATTGTCAGAAGTCAAAAAAAAAACAGTCAGGAATTAGAAAATAATCACTATATGATACCTACTACCACATTATCATTCAACAACAAAAAACAGATAAGCAAGAATGCCCAGAATAGGAAAAGTTATTTGGTATAACAAGTGTTTCTGAAACCAGGTAGATTTTCACAAATCAACCAACTGCTTATTAAAACTGCTTATTCAGCAGCACAGGAAGGTTGAGATTAGCTTTAGCAGGATTAGATTACAAGCACAAATGAATTTGCAGAGGGAGAGAAGCAACATATTATTTTAAGATTCAACAGAATCTGTGATAAAAATTCTGCCTTTAATATACCATTCATCTGAATCTGAATTCTCCAAATTTCCTAAGATCAGCTCCTGAATTATTTTCTTTATCTCAGTTACAGCTGTTTGTTTCAATTTTCTGCTTTTTCATTGGATTCTTGATGAGGAATACTTCTTTCATCTAGTTTTACATCCGTTAAAGAAGCAGAGAAACTACCTAACATTTTATTCTGCAGAAGTAAAAGACTATTATTCTCTGTTTTTGTATCCACACAGAAACACCCATTAGAAGTTTCTATATGACATTTACAGACATACAAATTTACAGGAACTTGTGTCGGGTTTCTCAGGATGTATCTACTGAGGCACAGGACAAGCCCAGGGAGGGAAAGAGCTTCTCTCTCTGCTTTCTCTATATTTCTCATGCCTGTCTGCATCTCTTCCCTAATAAATCAGTGTTGTAACCACTGTTCTTAATTATGTATTATTCCAATTTTTAACATTTTTATGACTAAATTACCCAAAGAGAAAGGAGAAGTCCAAAAGGGAACAATTCCCTATGAAAATGCATTTGACTAGTAGCAATTAAACACTGACATTCTAAAAAGATGTGAGGCAGTACTGCTTAATAACAATTCATCTCAAATGATCCCAGAGAACCTAGGAATTTTTTTTTAATTACTTTAGTCTCTGTGGTCTTTCTAGAAGATATTGAAACAGGGTGCAACACAGCAATCATGAACAGGAAGAGAGCACTGCTCCACTAAAACTGAAAGTGGCATATATCATCAAAGAAGAACAGAGCTACCTACATGTGATTTCTGCTATTACATCCTTGCTCAAAATGCACATTCACAGGAAGCTCTGTGACATTAGGGCTGCTATGATTCTCTGAAAAAAACAGTAACAACTTGATGTACTCATAATTTAATTTTTAACACTTATTCTTCCAGGAAACTTGATGATCTGAGTATTGCAGCTGAACTGGTCAAAACCAGCAGGCCAGGTACAGTCATTTCAGAAGGCTCTATCACCTCAACTCTTAACTGCATGAAATTGCCATCTCTTCCTTCTGCATCTCTTAATGATCTTAAAGTACACTCTCAACTTTTTGAGGAGCTCCCCTCAAAACATTTTCCGTCCTGTCTTTGGCTCCTACCTTCATCTTCCATTTTCTGCTTAGAAAACAAGAATCACTCGTGATTTCAGTTTCTCACTTGTGAACTTCAGGGTTTGGGAGTCTGCCCAGTAAGGGACACCTCTGCACGCTGGTCACCAGAACAGCATAGTGGGACTCAAGCTTCCTGTTAGTGAACAGTGCCACCTTCTGATCTGCTCCCACCCATTTCTGGGGCGCGCCAGCCCCGTCCTGGAAGCCAGCCACAGTGGAAGGACTGCCAGATTCAGATGGCAGAGTAGACCTGCCAGGCTTATGCTGTGCAAGGAGTGGAAGGGCTGACAAAACGAAGTAGAACAGAAAGAATCCCTTACATAATAGCTTCTGTTGCCCTGTCATAAAAATTAACTTGTATTCCAGTACAAATTGTCTACTAAGAATCATTTTTGATTAACCTTTTATCTTGCGGCCTCTGAAACGGGTTATTGGGAAAGGCTGACCTAAGAAATCACCACAATAAAGATACACTACAAATTATGAATAAATTTGCCGGCTAAGAAATTATTGTTCAAGATATTAAATGACATTTTATTTTTTATATTTGATATGTATCATTTTGAGAGGTCTTCAGTTCTGAAGGTGTTACAGTAACCTGCTTCCTAACAGGGCATAGGACACGCTACGTTGATACACCTTACCTCATCTGTAATAAAAAGTCATTTTTTAGGACTGCCAACTGTGTTATGAACATTGGTTGTTTTGACCTAAATTGATCAAGAAAGAGACTGTGCAGTTTCATTGTTTACCTATAGTGAACCTTTTATTTGTAGTGAAAAGATATGCTGCTCTCAAGTAAATTTTTATGAGGGACTTCACTTTTCCTTGAGGGCAACTTCATCCTCAGAAAGAGCACAATAATGCAAAGGTTCTTTAGAGAGAAGAAAAATATACAGGCATCCTGATAGGCTATAAAACCTTTCTACAAGTCTCTGCTGTGTTTTTAAGACTCTTAAATTAGCTCTGGTGCTGTGGATTGAGTAATCACAGTTTTCCAGATGTGGGGGAAGGGACCAGATGGACAACAGGAATAATAAAAAAAAATCCCTCACTGTTTAAAAAAGTCTATTTCAGGAAAGCTCTTACTAACAGCATGGAAGCAGCAATGTACTTTGGCTACAATGCTGGGAATTCTAGCTGGTGGGAACCACAGCTATTTCAGATCAAGGCGTTTCAGAGAAAAGGCACAGCTTGTATGTCTGGACTGTGTTCAAGCCTGTAGTAAATACGCTTTGTGCCAGTGCAACTGCTGAAACAACGTGAAGATTCCCATTTTTGTCCAAAACAGGGAATGGACCAGATATGTCTTCCAGGAGTAGAGAGCAAACTCGCTCTGGCTCTAATGGCTCGTGGAAGAGCCCCATGGAAGTTATTCCCTGGCAGAAATCCACACAGCTCTGAGGCAACTCAGTCTCACGCCCTGGATCGGGACACGCTCATCGGCTGCTGCCCCAGAGGAAGGCTCCACAGCAGGCCCAGGCCCACTCTCCTCCCCTGTGCCGCTTCCCGCCTTCAAGAGCGCCTGTCATTGCCGGATCCCCTAAACTGAGGCACGCTGTTCAGGCAGAGGGCAGTTTTTTCACCATTTTACAGTTACATTCATAAACCCTGAAAGGCCTGCGAAGTGCATCAGTGTTGGCCAAAAGGATTTGAAGCAGAGATAGAAACTGAATCCTAGTGTCCAGCTGTTCAACTCATTGCTCCAAACAACATGCTGTTCCAGCATACTCACAGCCTCCGCCTCTTCAGCATATTACCAACATTAAGGCTATTTCTCTAAGAGGTCAAACCGCTTCCTACCCCTCAGCTGTAGAAAAGCACACCCTGCGTTCTGTGCCTCGAGTGACAGGGCAAGTCATGGTGTAACCCGAAGCAGCACGGTGACTTCAGGAGCTCTCTAGGGATCCTCAGTGCCAGGAATAGCCAGTGCTCAGGACGGCTGCCCTCTGGACTCCTCCATAGCAATACACCACCAGTCTGCAGCCTGGTTATGGCAAGGTCTGCCAGGGGAGCTCGCACTCACCTCAAAGCAAGGGTGTCACCTGGGGAAGTCAAGGCAAATAGTTAACAGGGTAATAGTTAACACTCTCATCCTCTCTTTTCCTCTCAGTAGGACTCGGTCTCTGGCCTGCTGTTTCATTTCCATCCACTTTTCAAAAGCCTTTTAAGAAAGATGTTTCACTTATCTGCAGTCGCAGCCTCAGGATCTTCATGGACTAGAAAGTTCCCTATAGCGTTAGCAGGGACATTTACCTTAACCCAGAAATCACACTGATCATCTGCAGCAAAGATGGGCCCGCGGAGAGGAACACTTTGGGGAAAGGGGCATGTAAAGGCAGGTGTTGGCATAGGGACTGCCGCAGAAACAGGGGTTGAGAAACATGAGCAGATCCCAGAGCAAAAACAAGCTCCTCTTTCTGTTCTATATGGACCTTAAGGTCTCTGCATCTTTGAAAGATTAGCTCATCTAAATAATTTCAACAAAATTCTTTTTTAGCTGCAGTACTTAATGCGCTTCAAGCTGAACATTACCATCCCTTCACACATTCAAACGGCCTGCACATATGAAGGCCGGCTGCAGTGGGAATAGCTAGTGCTAGTGCTGCAACAGCCCTGCACATCAAAAGTCAGTTATTTTCCAGAGGGTATAAAAGGGAGCACCCAAGTCAAGCACAAGTCAAACGTTACCTTCACACAATGTTTTGGTTTGGTGTTCTTTCTGTTGCTATTGTTTTTCACATTTCCCTATGTCAATTATTTTTTTTTACATACTTGCCTTTGATAAATGTATGAGTTTTCGTATTTATTAATTGTTCTCATAAAAAAAAATAAAAAACCTTGAAAAACCTTTCTGTTTTGATCAGTTTTGTTCCAGTTGAAATATTTAGTGATTTACCATTGAAACAAAGAGGAAAAGGAAAGAAAGAACAGCTTAAAGAATGAATGCAAAAAAATAAAATAAAATAAAAAGGGGGGAATCCACCTTAGCAAAACCAAGCATCTCTACCTCAGACTTAACTTGGTAGAAAAACAAAACATACAAAAAAAGTGCTCAACGAACCTTTTGAAAAACCCACAAACCAAGTTTGAAATTCAGGAGCATTTCTACATTTTACATTATCTAGGTGTGACATTCCTCACCAGAAGAGCCAGAATACTCCTCCATACGGAAAAGGTTGCCACACACTTGGAGAAAGAGAGAATTGCTCCTTCAGAGCAATTAAAGACTCTCCAATAACAACAGATTTTAGGTACAACACTCGGTGTTCCAAAGCACTCAGTGATGTGACTGCAGCTCTGCTTCAAAATACAGAAATACTCCCATATTTCAGTATTTCATAAAAATAATTTGAGGAACAAGGAGCAAAACTCTGGATTTTTAAGGAAACAAAGTCTTTTCATTCCAGGATTTAACAGTACTAGCTCATCTTTTCCACGAAGATTGTATCAAATTCACCCGCAAGAACATCTTGAACAAATTACTGAGGGGGTGAGGCATTGCCAGTTGAATCAAAGAGTTCAAATAGAGGTGTACAGCACAGCAGTACTGATGCTGGAGAAAGAAGCAAAAATCTCTTTGCCTCAATCACGGCTCCTTTGTCCACCTGCACATGACTCCCAGGCAGAGCCTGGAAGCCTCCTGCCTCCACTCCTGATGAGCATTCACCATGCACAGCAGGTGACCAACACAAGAAGATGTAACAAGGACAGAGCCAGGGTCAGACCCCTGAACTAGCCTCCTTGGCAGTCCAGGCAGAAGGGGAAGCCGAAGGAAAAGTGTCACCCTTCTGGAGCTCAGCTGAAATGCTCAGAATGAGTTCAAATGAGATAGAAAAGCAAAGGAAAGAGTCTTCATGTTTAATATCCTTAATGCTATACTCAAACTGCAAGTAATTGCAGATGGATTTATGATTATAATAAGTTTCAGAAGTAGGAAGCCACAATTTTCTTTACTCAATAATAAAAGTTTTCCGATGAAACTTAAAAATGTATGAGTCTCAGTAGCATTAATCCATTTCTTTGAGAAAACGGCACTATATTATTAATATTACCCTTACTTCATATAGTTTTTTTTTAAATTAAGTAATAAAACACAACTATTTGCTACACACACACTAGCTACAAAACTAGACAAAATTATGCTAGTGCAGTTCACATATAAATTACTTTCTCCATTTAAATGCTTTAGAAGCATCCAGGAAAAGCATAAAACAAAGAAAAACTTTCAGGCCAAGTGAGGATAACTTTATCCCTCTTGTTAATAAACAAGCCTTTTCGTATCTTTCCTCAGAATAAATTTTGTCTGGTTAGCACAAACAGCTTTGATGGGGGAATTATCATTGGGATAAAACCCAATTTCCCCCAATATGAGAAAAATCATTGCTAGCTCATCTCTTGATTGTTTTCAACTAAGACAAACTAAGAACTCTAATCGACAGTTTAAAAACACTTATTTGTAGAAGGTATGTCCATTTCTACCTCAAAATACTCCTGAAGCTACAGGTATATCCTACCTGTAATGCAGAATACCTCCAACCCAGGGTCTTGCTTTAACATCACTTTCCAGTACAGGGTCAGAAGAGTCATATGGACTTTGAATGTTACGGTACAAATGTTAGGATTAGACTGGACAAGGTCCTGTCTGCAATGATGGTGATGTGTATGCGGTGATGAGTTTCTAGCTCGTGATTTTAGAACGCCCCAGTCCCTGCCAGTAAACACCCAAATAATTTAGTTCTCTCTTGCTGTGTTACAGAAAGTAAAGAGCAATAAATACAGTTGCAGACCATTCACTATATATATAATAAAAATATCTAAGTAGAAAGGAAATAGAACAAAAAGTTCATCAATGGTAATATGCAACACCTCACAGCTAAGCAAAGACCTTCCTCCTGTGATTGAAATTAAGCAACATTTCTTTTTTTATTGGTGATAATACTTGGTAAGAATTGACTCAGCTCGTGAAGGTATAAGAATCACAGAAAGGTTAAGGTTGGAAGGGGCCTCTAGGGATCATCTATTCCAAGCCCCCTGCTCCAGCAGGGATACCTAGAGCATGGAGTACAGGGTGACATCCAGGTGGGTTTGGAAGATCTCCAGAGAAGGGACTCCACAACCTCTCTGGGCAGCCTGTTCCCTGTTCCCCTCACAGTGAAGAAGTTCTTCCTCATACAGAGACAGAACTTCCTGTGTTTCAACTTACACCCGTTACCCCTCGTCCTGTCACTGGCCACCACGGTGAAGAGCCTGGCCCCATCCTCCCTACAGTCACCCCTCAGGTACTTGATCAAATCTCTTGATCTTCTTTTCTCCAGAATAAACAGGCCCAGCTCGCTTAGTCTTTCCTCATATGATAGATGCTCCAGACCCTTAATCATCTTCACGGCTCTCCGCTGAACCCTCTCTAGAAGCTCCACGCCCCTCTTGTCCTGGGGAGCCCAGAACTGCACCCAATACTCCAGGTGTGGAGTACTCACCAGAGCTGAGCAGAGGGGCAGGATCCCCTCCCTCGACCTGCTGGCAACGCTCCTCCTCATGCAGCCAGGATCCCATTGGCCTGCTTGGCTACGAGGGCACATTGCTGCCTCATGGTTAACTTGTTGTCAACCAGGACTCCCAAATCCCTCCCCATGGAGCTGCTTTCCAGCAGGTCAACCCCTAATCAGTCCTGATGCCTGGGGCTATTCCTTCCCAGGTGCAGGACCCTGCACTTGTCCGTGTTGAACCTCATAAGGATCCTCTCTGCCCAACTCTCCATCCTGTCTAGGTCATAAGGATGCTGGGGAAGATTTTACGTGCATTCTCTGTTCCCCAGTTGCTCCACTCTTCTGTACCCTAGTGTTGGCTGAAGGAATTCTAAATAATATAAATTCAAACTTTTTTCTTTGTAGTTATCCAGCCTATGAATTCCACACTTTCATTTTTTTTTTCCACTCTTCAGAGGTACAAGTGAAGTGCCATCACTTCTCACTCATAGCTCTTTTTCTTTAGTCTCTGTTGTGGTATTGCTGTCGAAGCTACAAATGCTGAATTTTCAATAAATGCTAAGGCAAATCTCATTTCTCTTGAAATAAAGCTCTATAGTTTTAGTCCAGTTATAATTATTATGCAAATCTCTTGACTCTGCATGGTTACCCAGCTTACAACCCATTACAGATTCATTATAAACACAGTTGCTCCATCTTCTCCTTCAGATATTTTGAAATTTAATAATTACTGTGAACTAGGGGATAGTGCCGCAGTATCAACATTATATTCATCACAAAGCTTTTGTGCTGGTGCACGGGATTCTTTCATGCTTAATTTGTTATTAATCATACTTTTGACTACAGTCACTGCTGTTTTTTTTAAAGGACCATTGAAGAAATTCATTATTAGAAAAACTTGTCTCACTCATTTCACCCAAATTAGAAAGACAAGCAAAAATGAATTACTCTTCACAGGCACTATAGTATCATACTAATGTTTTTTATGGGGCACAGAAAAATTCAGCAGGGACCAATGCTCTGAGATCAAGAGGGCCAGGGAAAGGTGGCAATATGAGAGGCTATGGCAGTTGCTGAGGTGCAGGAAGCAACTAGTGAGCCAGGATATGGAAGTAACAGGACTAAAAGTAGCATCATGCTCAGGTTTATGGAGGTGATAAATCCAAACTACACTACAGAAACAAGAAGCACTTCCAATGTATTTAAGTCCAAAGGTAAACTACAAAGGCATCTCAAAATTATAAAAAGTTACAGTTTATGTGCTTTGCTGTTGTTTAAGCCTGGAGATGTTCCAAGTTTCATTAATTCTGAGGTTATTACTCACTACTATTATTGCAGGTGGCGACAGTGAAAACTCAAAGGTAAACAGAAGTGGGTGATTCAGAAGAATGTTCACAGAAAAACTGATGACTTGATACCGCCTTTAAAAATGGAGGGGATTTTAATTGAGTAAAATTGACAGTGATGAACAACAAAGACAAAAAACGGGTTCCTGCTGTGGACATGAATTATGCTCAACTAATCAACGTAATCAAATGCATAAAAAGTCTTCATACTGGAGTCATTTCCCAGGAGAGGACCAGAAAGCTTTACCCTTAACATAAGGGAGGCAGCAAAATTAAAAACAGGAGTTAAAACAAAATGCAGCGTTACCATTCTATACTTCATGGTCATTCTGGTAGGCAAAGATTCAGCAAAGGCCTAGTTTGAAACCCCACAACAGCTTCATCGCTTCATCTGTTACAATCTCTTTTGTTGTTCCAGATAAATGAATAAAATTTCACAAAAAGTACCTAAAACCATTCTCGTGGCAAACTAGAGGAGAATAAAAGCAACCAAAGTAAGTTCACTCTAAAATGCTGACAGTACCCAAGCCTGGAAATTATATAATGAACTTCTGCAGAATTCCACTGCAAAGCTGTTTCTCAAGCAATACAAATATGCTGAAGACTGGGAAAAAAGTGGAAGGAAAAAAGGATGATTCATTCAGCACTTTGCGTGTGAAAGGAGTGGCCTGTACTTGTTCACATCTCTGCCAAGCAGCGCAATGAGGGAGTGACAGAAGAAAAAACAAAACCAAAACTACTGTTTAAGAGAAGCAGAATTAAGGATGCAAATGGATGCAAAAAGAAAAAATAAATACATAAATATAACAAAATATATATTTTTCTTTTTTTAAGGAAAAAGGAGGGTATGGGAAGGTCTGCCAAAAAATTTGCTTGATACATGATCTATGCATGTTGTAGAAATAAAAAACCCAAAAGTAGTTATCTGAGTAACTTAGTGAAGCGTGCTTCTGTGTTAACAATTCAATTCTAATCTCCTCCTCCTCCTCTAATTTCCCCAGAGAGATTTGATAACATAACTTCACCAGGAATATGTCATTTAGAATGAGAGCTAAAAAGGTTACTCTACAAACAAGCTAAAATTTCAGGTGATCTCACTGCTAGATAGAACATTTGAGAGGTTTATTAGCATATTCCATACAAAATTATGTAGTTACCTGCTTGGTAGAGCCACTTGATTGCCTGACCACTCTAACTGTAAAATACCTGCCAGATGTGGAGTACCATTTCACTGAGATGGCTCTGACATTGTTACTCCTCAGGGCTGACTGATCTGAATATGCTTCCCTAAGCCACATGCTGAGGTAATATGCCATGCTAGTGGCGTAAATCTTCAAGTTATAGTCAAAACAAAGTATGAAAAAATTCAAACATGAATTCACCTTCCACTAAGTTTAATGTTAGACTGCAGAATTTAACAGAATATTTGAACTGTGCAGAAACAATTCTGCTACAGAATTGCAGCTACTCACAAAAGATAATTTTGTCAGTCCTTATTTTTTTTTCCTGAAGTAATGGTCTAGAGACTGAAATTGGTCATTTTCCTTCTGAAGTCACCATCTTTCACTTGCATTGACATTTCTACCACAACAGTCTTCAGTATCAGAGATGATGACGAATTCAGCAAAGGAAAAAGCAGCAGGGATAAGTGAACTTCAGCAGAAACATATGATCTGTTTTGATGCAAATCCCAATTAAGTTATTAAAAATAAAGAAAATATACTACATATAATACATTAGTTTTACCCTACAGCTAGTGACTATAAGTCAAAAAAGACCCTTTTTAAACAAAGGAATATTGCGAGATATTCTCTATTAAGCATTTTAAAATAAAGATTCTATTCGTTCTTTTCTGTCTCCTTAAATGTCATTACTTCCTCAAATCTCTCATTAAAATTCCTTAAATGACAGTTACACATACAGCTTATGATTTTGTTGGGAAAAACTTCTACCAAGGTGTTTCTAAATTTAGAGCTGTACATTCTTCACATATTTGCCTAAAGTATTCAAGACATGAGTGGCCCGTGCAAAAGATTTTGACACAATACTAACAACTCTTTCAGATTCAGAAAGCTTGTTGATAACAAGCTTTGTCATCCACAATTGTGTTAACAAGTGACATTTCAGAGGAATGATTTCATAACTGTACGAAGACTTCAAATGTCCTCATTTCCTAATTGCAAGAACATCCTACTTGCCCAGAAGAACAAATGAGAAAGGAGTGAGAGAGTGAACTGATACTGGAAGACAGACCAGAAGTTATTCCAGGCAATTGAGTTGTACAATAAATAAATACATAAATAACCTAAAGGCACAAGAGTCAAACATAACAAACAAAGGAATTAAAGTCAAGGTTAGCATTTTCCACAGGAAGCCTTATTTTCATTTTAAGTGATATAGATACTAAAGAGCTTAACCTCCACGAACAGCCGAAGAGAAACTTGGAGGTGACAAAATCATTCAGAACACATGACTTAGACTTTCAAATCATATAGTCATGACCTCTTTGCTCACTCACTAAGGCATGCTTTTATAAGACACTTTTTGCAAGAAATCCCAAACTGGAACATAACTCTCTTCAGGTTAAGATAAACCTCCATCTCTCTGCTTTCTCTCCCTTTTAACTGGTGTTACTGAGAATATGGGCACTTTCAGTTCCAGGGGGAGGTATAGACAAGCACTGTAGAGTATGTCCTTATATGAAAATTTTGTGTTAAAATCATTCTCTTTACAGGTGTTTTTCCACATTATAAATTAATTTTTTTTCATAATTTCTGCAGTAATCTGTAGAGTGAAGTCTGAAGTAATCGCATAAAAAATACAACACTGTCTTATCAAAGATGATACGCAGCACTGAGATACAGCTGGAAAAAATGAAATAGATTCAAAATAACTTACTGGTTCTTTCTACTGTAAGTTTTGATGATGTCTCAGTAGAGAATAGTGACAAAGATTTTGCTTTAAAAATAATCTTGAAAAATATTTTAAGGGAAAAGTTTATGGGAAAGTACTTTTTGTTTCAATTGATTGTTTCAACATAGCTGTCAAATCAAAAATAATTAAGGCCTAACAAGACGTGCAGCCAGGACGACTTCTGCGCAAGTGCTTTGACACCACATACTACGCCTGCCAGGCCTTTCCAACCAAGAGGAGTCAGTTCATACCAAAATATAAAGGACCCAATTCAAACATTTTCATATTTACTAAGCAATAACTTATTCCACAAGGTCTCTGAGGACACAGAATTCATGATCCTGGTAATTCAGCAGTGGTCTAAACCACTCAGTGTGCCTCCACGTTCACTGACCTTTAGGTTCCACGGGTGCCTATGGAGGCCTGCGTTTAGTATCCCTCAGTTGACAAGGGCGCGCTGTTCAACAGTTACCTCAGGAATTAGCACACCCAAAATGTTCCACTAGCACATGAGAGTCAAAAGGGATCAAGAGACATGACTGTCTTGACCATATTCTCTTGGTTAAAGAACACGGAGAATGCTAGTACACCCAGGCTGTTATCCAGTCCGTCCATTGCATGCTGGAGGCCTAGTCCTCAGAATCCACAGTGCAGCATCTACTCTTCCTAGATGAAGTTCTCAACTACTCTTTAAAGACTAGTAGGAAAAGCCACATTAGGTTGTCAGCTAGAGACACTGAGACAGCTGCTACCTGGCCCACACTAGAAAGTAAGACTAAATGATGCAAGACTCTCCTGGCCTCAATCCCATGTAAAAGGATCCTTACCTCAAAGGGGATGAGAGAGTAATTATTTTGTGCTTTAAAATAACCTTCAGAAGTTTGGAATAATGATACTACTGTACTTACAAAACATTTATTTTTTCTCTTTAATTTAGCCTCTTTTTTCCTTAGCATATGTCAGCATATCCCACAGAAGCAAGGAAGTAGAACATACTTTTCAGTTCTGGACTGGTGATCGTGGGTATTCCTTCAGCATGCTTTTGCATTCTGTATATGCCAGGCTGACTGAAACACTAAAAGAATAAATTTAAACTTTGCTTTCATTCAAAATGCAGTCCAAAGAGAATTTGGTAATATGGCAATGGCTTTTGCCCTTTGTTCATCTCTTGTGTTCTACATGCCAAAAGGTATACAAGTATGATACCTGCCTAGCCATCTGTAGCAGAAATAACAAAAACAAAAGAACAAAACTATGTACAACTGTAAGGCTTAATTTCCTATGACGCTAACAGGAAATCTATATTGAAGGTAGAGTCTTCTGACATACATGAATTCAGAGCTTCCAGGCAGAAGCTAGACTGGAGCAGGGCTGAACGCGGCTCACTGGGCTCCAACACCCCCCTGCTGAAGGGAGCAGGTCAAAGGCATTTGATCCTGGCAGTTACCCATGATGAGAGGTTGTGCACAGCAATGCAGAGGCCAAAGATGCAAATGCCGCTGCATCCAGGTTACAAGGGGTAACGCACTAAAACTCTCATGTTGTTCTCTGTGACAGCTTTAATCCAGGATTAAAACTAAAACAAAACCTGGCTTTAAATTGGTCTTAATCTGTGTATGCATTTTTCTAAAAGAAGGGATTCCCTTTGGCTAGGGATCATTACAACTGGCTCATTGGCAAGCAAACCCTGCTGTGTGTCAAAACATACGCTGTGTGTTCTGCGAGGGCATGACATACTCACTATCCAACGTTACAACCTAACAGTCTTATTTTCACTTTATTGGAAAATGGTAATATAAGTTTTCATTGTGGATTTTTTTTGAATGAAAGTGAGTTCTTTTTAAAAAGGCACAAATGGACACCAGAAAACAGTACCGATGAGCTAAAACAATTACTGTCGGTGAGCTGCATACTTATGAACAAAGGCAAATTTATCCAAAATTGTATTTAAAACTGAGCAAGCAAAAGCAACATTGCCTCAAATAAGGGAGTAGACATAATCAGGTCTGGGCCCCAAATGTTTCCCAAGCAGATCTTGTCCTTCCACATTCATGTTTTCATTGCAGTTTGGAAGAGGAAAAACAATCAGCTTCTCAGCGCTCCATACAGCAGACCCTGAACTGAACCAGTCAAACTGAAACAGAGGATGGTTTCCCCGCTCTTGTAGGAGAGGCAAGAAAGATAAGGCACCACCAAAAGCCAGGAGAGCCCCAGTGCTTGGAGCCCAAATCCCGGCCTCCACGCTGCGGTGCCGTGCTGTGCCTCCTCCCTTCCCTCAGCGCTCGCCGGGGCTGGCGCAGCTGCACCGAGGGGGCCCGTGGCAAGCAGCCGTGTCAGAGTCCCCGCACGCCAAGGGCCCCAGGCAGTGGCTCACCCGCTCTCACGGGCCATGGCGCCAGTACTGGGCCGCGGCTACAGCTCCCTCAACACACTCCCAAAATAACTTTATTTTTTTTTTCTTTTTATAGAAGCGCTCCTTTTTACCCCCTCTCAGTGCCCCATCTTGGATACGACCCCCCACTCTTTCTGCTGGGAGGATTTACTTACTTCAAATGACAAGCCAGTGAGGCACACCTATAGAGCACCAGATCCTGTAGCTGCCACTTCCCCAGGGACATCCCTGCTGCCATTACATTCAATTTAGTGTTAATAAACCACGAAGAGTCAGGAGAAATCCCTGCTATCCGAACCCTTCCCCTAGAGAGTGCCAGCAGATGTTAAAAGAGCAACAGCAGGGCATTGCCAATCACTCAGCATTATTTTAGCATTCATTTTCTGTTCAGTTTTTAAATGTGCCTGTTATAAGGAGGGGATAAAAGAAACAAATCTTTTCTATGAATACAGTTCAACTCATGTGGAGATAAAAATCTAGATAATTCCACACTTGCATGGGTAAACATACCTAATGCTGCTTTATCACCTGAAACGATACAAAGCCAGTATAATCTGAATCACTTGATCTCCTGTTTGCTACACAGTCTAGCACAATGAAGCCCAGGTTTTTTTTTGTCTGCATTTGCAGAGGCATCAATTCCCATCGCAGAGAGCTGCAAGCCCCTCTTCACCAAGCTGTGGTGCAGGCACACATGAAATACTGTGTTCAGTTCTGGTCACCTCATTACCAGAAAGATAACACATCAGAGAGAGTTATTACAGAAGCAACAAAGATGAGAAGTGGTGATTGAAGAGACTGATTACACAAATACATTAAGTTAACTACCTAAAGGTTGGCTAAGGGACAATTTTCCTGGGGACACAATAACGGCCTGTAAATATCCAAAGGATATACACATCAGTGAAGAAAATGGATTATTTAGGATGGCACAAACTAGATATAATTAGGAATAACAAGATGACATTAAGAAAGGTCTGAATCTTAAGAAATAAGGAAGGGTAACAGAAGACATGCTTTGAGAAGTCTATCGCCTGGATAACTTAATAGGTCTTTTGTATCTCTGCCTCCTGTAACTCTATGATAATAATGATGGAGCGAAAGAAAGGATTCAAAGTATGAAATCCAATTAATTCTTTGCCAGTAGGCAAACCATCTTATCAGATATTTTGGCTTAGCAATAAGCTTAGCTTGGCATGATAGATCCTACCTGTCAGTTATTCAGATGTAGCTTTTTGTAAAGTCTCCAGGGAAGCCAAGAATATTTTTATACTTTCATTAAAACACAGACTACATCCATCAAAGCAGGAAGTTATATTAAAAAGATCTGTGCCATTTTCAGACTAATCTGTGCATCTGACCAATGCCATATTTAGCACTATCTAATCGGTTCGTGCATCTAACATAGACTGCAAACCCTTTGGGGCAGAAATCCCATCCTCCTCTTTAAAATATACAATGCTGAGCCTCCTGTCAATGCTCAACAAATAACAGTCAACTCCACAGAAAAATAGAAGTGTATGTTGGTACACACTGTGCAGTACTATTTTCAAGCAATGAACTCTTACATTAGTAAAAGATCTGGAAGCCTTCTTGTACCTTCCAGTGGAAAAGCAATGTCAACTTCTCTCAGAAGGAATTTAAAAAAAAAAATCACACCAGAATACTCAAGAAAACATGTATTCTTTAGATACATAAGAAGTGACAGATAGATGTATAGAACAGATTAGAAATGATTCAAGAGGGGAAGAAAAGAGAATTTAAAAAAAGATATTGAGACTATAAAATAAAATAATAAGATATTGAGACTAAAATTTAGCACTTGTGAGAAAAAAGCAACTCCTTGTAGATGCATACAGACAATATGTATGTATCACTACACCATTTTTAAGTGCACAACACTTCTTAGATAATATCATTATCCCCAGTGCTGTTTTCACAGTCCATACCATTGTGCTCTCTTACTTTTCAAACGTTTCACCAAGAACTCGTATTATTTATTGACACTACTTTGGCTTGCACAAAAATCAAGAGTAGAAGCAGGTCCCATCTGAGGAGCCAACGAGTCTGCTCTCCATTTTGCCTGTGTTGCTCCTGGATGGACTTTCTTCTGTGGGACAGGTCTTGAAAGATGTTTTGCCTTTTGAAATGAGTCTAGTTAAACATAGGAAGCATCTGTTCCATACTGCTCTAGATATGTCAAAAAAGGATATTCCTGAAAGCAATTTACGTTAAAGTAGTACAATGAGGAGGATAAACAGTCTTGCCTCATTTACCACATACCTCAAAACCACGTGTATATTTGCAGAGTCAACTATTTCAGACATCTGCACTGGTGCTTCTCTTTCCAAAGATAACATTTGTAAAAGAAATTTAAAAGAAATATTCAATAAAATTTCATTTCTCTAGCTCAATTTTCGAATCCTTAAAACTCAGTTAAGTGAAACCCAGATATTGATGGAAAACTTGGTCTCTTCTGTTAAACAGAAGTTTACTTTGTCTTTCAAATTTTCATTTTATGTGGGAACTATACATTCTTTTAAATATTGCAATACTTTACTGAAAAATACATTTTTTACTCATTTTTAATTAAACAATTACTGACCTAAGGTAACAAATCACTTCTGTCATTAAACAGCCTTATTTCCAGTATGAGTCAACAGAACTTTAGCATTTGGGATAATTTACTTCACTGGAAAAAACAAATGAATGAAGACACATTTATCCTAAGATTGCTGGTTGCCAGCTTCACCACCTCAGGTGCCAAGTAGCCTTTCTAGGCACATACATTTTTTCAAACTCCTAAAAATCAAGACCAAAGACAAGCACAACATGAGAGAGATTTTGCAACACTGTCCAGAAAGAAGTCCTAAGTAAATATAGATAGCAGATTTTTGCCATCTCCAGTGACTTTTATTATGTGTTAACAGTATTTATATTATTTATAAACATTATTTATATTACCCAAAGTTAACTACAAGACTATCTACAGTAGTTATGTAGCTGTCAGACAAATTATAAATCCAGCAGAAGACGAACAACTTATAACCTTACATTCAGTCATATCAAACCTAATGTGCCTTTCATATAACTGTGTAGCAAATGTAGACTGTATTTGGCGCAACAACCATATGCTTATAATCAGATCCTTTAATCCAATTTGCTTTGTCTTACCTAAGGACTGCAGAGTAGCTGGTTTTCTAAATAATTTAGATTTAAAAAAAAAATCCAAAGTCAGTCTTCCAACTTCATTCTAAATAATCTTGGACAGGCTTTGGGGATTTATTTTTCTGACTTTTTAAAATAGTGTTGTTTTTAAGCATGCCTTAAATATATACCAGTTGGGCTGAAGCCAAAACCTTTTAGCATGCTGCAGAGATAAGTGTAACTGCAAAGAATCCCATCAGAGAATCTGTGATGGGAGCTTCGCCAGAAGGTCAAACTTGCAAGGTCTCCAACCCAATATCTTGTTCTTTTAGAACCCATCAATTCCAGTCCCAAAGAAGAAAAGCAGTAGCTAATGGAGAGCATCAACCCAGGATGAACAATCCTAGGATTATTAGGGAAAGAAGAGCGGGGAAAAAAGGGTGTAATGAGGATGGGTAAGAGAAAAACAGAAATGACAGCCACTGTGTAAGCTGTTCGATACCACATCCAAGATAAAAACATAAGCTTTCTCTTGGTGAAAGTCAATATCATTTTGTTGTTTTCAATTTATGGCCTTTTAGAATTAAGCAAAGAAACTGTATATTGCTCAGGGCTCTTTCTTTTGAAGTTGAAAGGTAAGCATTGCTCCGACAACACTGTAGCAGTTTGTGCAAACCAGCATGCAACAACTGCTTTGAACATAAACTCCATTTTATCAGGAGAGAATCTAAACCAAACACTGCTTGTGGTAGAAGGATATAGCAACCATCATGAAGAAAAGTGATGCTGTTTAATTGCTAGTATCCATGTTTCTACGCACACACATACACAAAATCAGAAAAAAAAACCCACAAGCCAACAAGTCCCACGAAGCACCTACACAGCTCCCATTAACGCCAGTCTCAGACTCCCTGCACATGATTTAGCCCTTCCACACTCTGAGATATCCCCATACCTTCATGATTACTGTGACAAAAAGCCAAGTATTACTTAATATCTCAGAGTCCTCTGGGCACAACCAATGAATACTAATAAGGATTTTCCACAAGATTTTGAAGCCCTTCAAATTTATCGTGAAGATCAAACCATCTTTTTTAGCTTGACTGTAACCTTACCGTTTACTGTTTTCCATGTATATATTACATTACACGCTAAGATAGTTTGTAAGCTGTTGTAGGTAAGCCCTGGACCCTTCAGAAACTCCTCCAACAAGCATTTTTGTCATCAAATCTTTCAGGAGGAGAAATTTAATTATATTCTGAATTCCAGAGATATCTGTAAACAGTTTCACAGCTTTAATCTCATCCGTATCCAAGAGCAAAGCAGTAACACACAACACTTGGAATGAATCTGAGCGCCAAACAGCCGCATGGTCACAGGATGAATCGCTGCTACAGCCACGGCAGCTGCTGCTGCAATCGTGCTTCATACCACTGTGTTGCAGGATGAAGCACAGCTCCAACTATGACTGCTACGCACTGACTTCCTCATGCAAGCTTTTACAATAAACCAGTGTTTTCATCCCATTTATACCGAATTCCTTTACTTGATTGTAACACTAGAAGTTCCTATCTTTTTCATACAAATCCCAAAATAAGTCTTAGGGTGGGTCACACTGGCACTGTTTCTAAACTGATTTCCACAAAGTCTTTTCGGTTGTGCTCACAAGGCAAAAATTAAAAATTACTTAAAATCTAGTGGTACAAAATCCTGGTTTCTATGATGCTAGCAGAAAATTTGCTGTTTCTAACAGGCTCGTTACTAAAACTGGAAAGCTTGGAAAGAAGTGGACAAGTAGACAAGTTCCCAGCACACACAGCTGAGCCTTAAATTGTACTGAGAACACACAGCACTACTCAAACCCAAAGAGAAGAGGAGACAAGAAACAGATTTGAGAGGTCCTGTATAAGGCAGAGACGTAACTAACTCATGACCTATTAACAAACGCTCAGGTAGAGAAGTGAAATTGCCACCTTCAAGACTCTGGGCTCAGCAGCCACAAAGATTCCAGTTCCTGTCCGACATTTTCAAATTCTCTTACATGACACTTTCTGGCGTAACAAAGTGATGATGAATTAACCTAAAAAAGAGCTCTATGCATACTCTTCTTCAATGTCACTTTAACCATGAGTAAATGGATGTTCAGAAACCTGCGCCGAGTGAAACTGTCTGCGTTTCATCGTATGCTGGGTATTCTGGTCAGAAGAAAAACAAGAGAGAAGTCAGAAGAGCAGTGTAATGCCACTGCAGGACTAATGGCACATTTTCCTATGTCCAGACCATAGAGTTATTAAAGTGAATTCATAAAATTACAACTTTTCAAATAAACAGGAAAAAACAGCCTCTCAGCAAGGCCGACTATGAAAGTCACCTCTTCCTCTTCTTGCTAAACAAATGGAGCACTGAGAGGAAAATGGTCCTATCACTCAACATAACAAATCATATTCTGAAACAGTAACTCGTCTGCAACATTTGTATTGATTCTCACAGATAATAATACGTCCCCCCAAAACATATGTCTTCCTCACTCCATTGATCAAGAGCATTTTATAAATGTTTCGATCAGCCTGATGAGGTTTTTAGCTACACATGCGTATCCTGCAATTTTGTTGATAACCAAAAACATTCAGGTAGCATGTGCTAAGGAAAAGGAATCCATACTTTTGATACAAGCATTTTTCTTCTACATTTCCAGTACCTTCCTAGAACACGTTACACTAGATTTGTTAGCCACAGAAATGCTGTTTACGTTCTGACTGTATCAAAAAGGAAAGATTTTCCCAATATATATTTTATGTATATTTGGCAAATTACTGGTATTTTTAAGCTCCCTGTAGATACATGCCACCAAGATCTATGCTAGAATGATGGAAAATATATAAAGACATAGAGACATAGAAAGTCTGGCATTATGCTAGCATGACATATTGCATATGTATACCAAGATACCAGTGAGCAATAACATTCATAAAAACTGGAATTATAAATATATACAAATGTAAACACTTGTTTTTAAGATTCAAAATAAGCAGTCAACAGACATAAGGGTACTATTAAAGTCATTAACAACCTATGACATCTGAATGGACTATCAAGTTGTTCAATCTGACATCTTAAAGTTAAAATCTTCTATGTAGGCACCAACGAATGAGTATTAGTGGTCATAATGAAAGCATATCCCCTTTTAATTTCACTACTTCAATGAATTTGCACCCTTACTTTCAGGGAACAAGTCTAAGATATAATGCAAGTACCATGCTTATAATACAGTGCCAGTTCTCACAGGAAATTTCCATTAACGTATAATACCATGAGAGCCTGAGCCCTTACAGCACCTTTTCCTTGTCTTAGGAAAATGGACAGTCCCCAACAATGCATCTTACATAGACTTTCTACAACTCAGAAATATTGGCATGAACAAATCCATCCCGAAGCAAAATGAGTATTAAGGTATAGAAGGACCTATCGTTCATTATTACTTCAAGAACACGATTTTCCTTTTGAAAATGAGCATGGTTATCATGAACCAAATGAATATGCCTGGCAAGCTCAAATATCACAAGTGACACAGGAAAATGGTGTTTCCACCTGCCTATCTCAATGAGTAAAAATCGTCATAGAGAATTCATTTTATGCACACAGTGGCTATACAGAAACAAATCTATTAAATGTCCCAACACTATCAATGCACCTCCTTGTTTTCTCCCAGTAATGACATTTGAAGAGATTCATGTTCTATGAAAAAGCATTTTAAGCAGCTAAATCACTCATTCCCATGCAGACATTTTAAATCTTGGCTTTGTTATGTGTCACAGTGTCACGGACACTGATCAGGGACAATATGCAGTTTCACAGAGGCATTCTTGTAGTTTGAAGTTAGTTCCAGTTCTCTCTTTTAGTCCAGACAACGCTCAGACTTGCCTGGTCACTGTCTTAGGAAACACAGTTCTCTCAAAACATCATTTTTCAAGCAAAGACATAAGCTTGTAGATCCGGTCACCTCAGGAGGCCTGGTGCCTTGGAAAGGTGTGTGGAGGCTCCTACCACCTCCCTTCCTCAGGTTCCCTTCCTCAGAGATCAGTGTCCAAATCAAGCCAAATGTGGAACTGTATGTGGATATCCTATTTCCCAGACCACTACATTTACTGTCTCGCAGTAAATATATATAATATATACACATATATATATATCTTTTGACTGAGGAAATTGCTTGTCAAAAATTAGAAGTCCCAACAAAACAATTTGCGAGGCACCAGCAAAACAAGAAACTTGGCAAAGTTTTGCAGAAAGTCTTCTAACAAGTTCCACTTAGCATATAGTCTGCGGCATGGGGCTTTCAAATCAAACAGGAGCATCTAAAAGAAAAAAAAAATGGCTCAAACTCATTAATATTCTGTTTTGTTAACAAAGCAATAGAGGAAATATAGACTGTCATTACCCCATTAAAGCAGTAGCAGAAGTAGCACAAATAATGTGCAGTTCCCTCCTTCTATGCTCTTATGATAATTCTAGGATAGTCTATTATTTGCACGATTAACAAGGTTTAGCTCCGTCATATCACTTTAAAAGAAGTGGAAATCTTCAACAACACACATAAGGTCTGTGAGTGTACCTATTGGTGACATTTTTCTACTGAATTATGTTAATTGATCTTTTCCTATTTTGGAATTAACTCAAAGCCTGTAAATGGAACCTGAATTAAATTTTTGAGTTTATAAGGCATTCTCCTTCATCTGAAATAAAACCAGTTCTTTCATACTGCACTATTCCTTTAAAAATTTACCAGCAAGAGAGATGTCGACACAATATCCTAATTTTAAACATTATTTTTTCCTCTGTTAAATCCTCTAGTGTTTTGAACATAGCACTATGGTATAATAGAATGTGAATAAGTAATGAAAGATGAAGAAGTGGATTTAAATAAAATATCCCCTATTACCATTCCTAATTCTTATCTATTGTTAAGGTGACAGCCATCTGGAATATTATGGCAAGGTGGGTATTCAAGAAGAACCCACACAGAACAAAAATGCAATTCAAACCAAATAATAATCTTAAATCAGGTTTTAAGAGCAGGCCTTGCTATCAAGAAAAAAGGTAATTGCATTGATTTATTTTATTCTGCATTTTGCTGGTTGGTGATCTGAAGTTGATAAATAAGCTTCTGCAATGACTCTTCTTTTGAGGTTCTTTCACAAGCTCTTGCAGTCCGGTAATAATTATGCATCTTGTGTCTATTGCAGCAACATCGCCCTCTCGTGTTGCAAGGATGGCAAAAGATTTTTTTTTTCCTTCTGAAAGACTATTATTACTTTAATTGCAGATTAATTACAGCCTTTCACCAAGGTCAAAGGGAACATTCAGAGGCAGTATAAAGGGTAGGAGGTAGAAAATACATACTGTTTAAAGTTAAGGGTTTTTTTAAAATGTAAAATTTGCAATTTTCAGCCTTAATGAGTGCAGAGATTGACTCTCACAGTATAAAACCTTAGGCAAGGTTGCCCAATTGTGTAGTAATATAGTGACCCTTTCGTCCACATGCCAAAAGAAAATCAGTAAATGAGAGGCCTGTTTTTAATTAAATCATTTCTGAAAATACTATCTACTGAGAATAATTCTATCCCAAATGAGACTAGCCAATTATACTATGTTACCTGTAATTACATTTACATGATATATGTAAAAACATCAAACTTTTAAATGAACCCAATTCAAAAGGAACGGAAACAGTGGTGCAGAGTGGTTGTTGAGTGCAAGTAACGAATCATATAAACTGCATAATTACAACTTCCCACAGCTCCAGAGGGTGTATACAGTAAGACAAGCAATGAATGACGAAGGAGAATGAGCTATATAACCCTGCAGAGGAGGAAGCTCTGATGTGGTAGTCAAACCGCAGAGATGATAGCATGGTCCATCCATCCATCCCCTCCAAAAGATGTTCAACTCTTCACATGGGGCTCAACAGTTCAGCAGCAGAGGGGCCCACAACCTTGCTCCCACCCTGCGATTTAGGGGACCCAGGGAGGTGACTCAAATCCCTCTAGACAAAGAAGAAAATGAACCTAAATCTTCCACACTGAGCAACTGCAGTAACCACTGGACCACTGAACTCCTACCCCTTGTCAAAATAAAAATAAATAAATAAATAAATAATGATAATGTTATTTGGTTTGGGGGTTTGGTAGGTTTGGGAATTGGTTGGTTTGGGCAAGGAAGGAGATTTATGCCTTGCTGAAAGAAATATTTCATGTATTCCTAAGCCAAGATCTTATCCTAATCTACAATATCTTCTTACAATTTATATTTGCTTTTGATGAGAATTGCCTGCCCCAATGTTAAGTTCTTCTACTGAAACCTCTTTTTTTTTTTAATTTTCCAGTTCATTAGACAAAATAAATTATTTCCAGGATCCAGATCATAGCTGATCTCCCAGAGCAATGAAGGAACACCCCCTTCTTCTCATCTTCTTCACTGCAATTGATTTACTACCAGTTAAATTCAGACAAGTCTATACCAAACCCTGGCCAGGACAGGGAAGTGTTTTGTCAAAGTTCTCTCATAACCACTGCCTTGGGAAACCGAGATCAAACTGTAGTAGGTGAGGGAAAGACCAAGATAAGCAGCAAAGCAAAAACTGGCATAAAGCTTCTTCTGATACTAAAACTGCCTTGCTCATGATATAGGCTCCAATGGATGCTGCAGGAGCACAACTTAATGTTACTTTCCCTCTGCTATCAAGTTACACCAAGTTACACCTATTTTCCAACCAATTTATGGCTCATACATGTATTCTGATATTATAGCTGTTCACAGTAAATCAGATTTTCCTGTGACTGCTGAAGCAGTAACTCTGAACAAAGGGTGCAGTAAAAACATATTTCTATCTAATTAAATCAGCAATGGTGGATTAAGCTCTACTCTAAAGTGTGCCTTATCAAAACAACAAAAATACTGAGACTTTGTAAAGGTGAAGGGGAGTTGCCTAAGACAGGAAGAACTAGCAAAGGGCACTGTCCCCAGCACATAATATGCTAAAATAACAAAAATAAAGAGTGAAGAAAGCAATCATCCACTGTACAAATGAGGAACAAAAGCTAAATTAGTTTTGCCTGTACTAGTGACCTTTGACTGTTAGACAAGTAGCTTTCCCTATAGAGTTATTATCCTTGGACAGCAATTCTATTACTATGCTTTCAACCTATTTTCTATCATAAAAAGCTCACAATACTCAAACTACTCCCTGATTAATACTCTATGTATTGGGGCAGAATCCTTCATTAAACAATCATTTTAGGTAGGTCACTTCCAGAAATGTATCCATTTGCCTTTTAACTTTATAGCTAATGTAATTTCCAGAAATACCCTGGCTACAGAAGTTTATCACACATTCTACTGTTCAGTAGCAAAACGCCATAGAGGAAAGAAAGAGGAAATAATAATTCCAAAGCCAAGTCAGCTTGGGTTCTCTGATGTTTAACACAGCAGAAATATTCCTCTATGGGCTCACCACACTCTGCTTTGGGAGCTTAAAACATCATCACGGGTCAACATAGCCTTTGCTATCATGGAACTGAAACAACATATGGGATGAATTTACTTAACTGTGAGCTTGGGAAAACATGGCTGAATGAAACATACTTGCAATGTGGGATGATAAAACTAGGCGATAGTAACAAGCACAGCAAGGCAAAAAACAGGTTCCTGATAAAAATACTGTACAGCAGCATATGCCCACCAGAAAGCTGCACAGAGTCATCTCTAGTCAAATTATCATGTACAAGAGCGGATCACCTGAAACCAATGGAGAGAAGTATTTTGAGTTAAAGCACTTACAGCCTTTGGTACGGCAAAAAGACGTAGCAATATAACACTCCATGTTTGCCCGCTTAGCACTCAGAGATGGGCACCCCACCTGCCTTGACAGCTTCAGCTACATTGCTGCTGGGAGGGGATGAGTGGAATACTGCAGTTTAGTCCCTGACAGGTTACTTTGCCCACCAGTAAAATGCAACCTATAGTCATTTCTTGGGATAGCGAGGAGAAGGAATGTTCACAGGAGAAAAAAGGCAACACCAACTTACCACTTGGATTATTTTCTTGCCCAAAACTACTGGGCTGGAAAAAATAAAAGCCATTTTTTGTGCAAACATCTCATTACCAAGTCTACAAATCATTTAACTAGGATGTGAAGAATATTTTTGTAACTCAAGGTTGATGCATGTGGATTGCAAAATAAACCAACCTATTTTTATTTTAGAATGAATTAATGTTAAGCATCAAATGTGCAATGCTCAGAAATGCAGACAACAAAAATAATTAACAGAATAGTAAATGAAGTTAGCAGCAAAAGTCTGTCCATGCAGTTTACTCAGGAATCATTTGCATCAGAAAATATTAGGAATGAAAGAGCAGCATCACACATGAAATGAGGTTATTTTGCACAAACAGAAAGCTATGTATAGAAAGATTACGGAAAATGCAAACGCTTTGAAAAGAGTAGAAGAAAGACATAAGTAAAAGGTAAACAAGTGAAAAAATACATGTGGATTGGACTTAGAAAATTGCTTAAAAAGCTTAAAATGAAACCAAACACATGACTAAGATGGGAAGAAAAATTAAGACTGGGTAAGGAAAAACATGAAAAAATGTAAACAATGTGATGCCCAGGTGCTTATGGTCATTTTTTCCCTGCTACAAAGATGCACAGCACCTATTAAAGATACATGGCTGCACAAAAAGTTTAATGCTAAAAAAAAAAAAAAAAAAAAGTATAAACTGAACACAGAAGAATGTGTCTCAAAAGGTACAGATTTTCTCAGTTCTTTATATTCCTTTGGCAGGCCTAAGAGGATGCCCGGTACCTACTTGGGTGAATGCTACAGAGACCGAACCAACCCAGGTACCCTGCTGGTTCTCAGCTGCAGTTCTGCAGCTCAGAGCTGCAACCAAGTATTCCAGCATGGGAAACGGTCCCAGCATCTTGGTACTTCATCCTGCTAATCTGTGAATGCATTTCCACTTAGAGCAGTGGATATTATTTCTCAAGGCTCGGCAGACAGCTGGTAAAATGCTATATGCTTTTAAAGCATTGTGCGCTTTCGTGCAGGCCCCATTTCCCAAGCCAACCCACTCATACGCTACCTAAATAACCTCAGTGGGGGTCACCAGAGGCAAAACAGAGGCAGGAGATAGACGTAAATACCTGCGCCTTGCAGAAATTAAATGAGGCAGAGAAGACCTGGACACAGACACTTTTTAAAGAATAAATAAATCAGTGAGGCAGACACAGAGAGAGGCAGGGAACTCTGCACAGCTCTGGCAAAGGTGGAACTCACCTGCATGCCCGCAGTTAGGAGCACAGAGGAAGAGAACCTCACACTTTCTTTCAATGAACTGCTGAACCATAAGAAAATAATTTCATGCAGCTTCAACTGAAGAAGAAAATAAATCATGCAAAGACTGGAAAAATAACCATCAGGAGCAAATAAACTGAAAACAAAAGCAAAAACAAGGAGGGAAGAGAACTGGAGAGTTAGAATAGAACACAGTGAATTCTAATAATAAAAATATTAAAAACATTCAGGATGAAGTATTATTCATCTAGAAAAATACCAAAATAAGAAAAACTTTTCTAAAATTATCATTATATGGGAAGTACAGCTGTTCCGGAATGCAAGGCTAATAGAGGTGATTGTACCAATGCTGGTCATCAGCAAAACCTTAAGATTTCTCTGAATTAATTCCTGTTGGAACTAGACATAGAAATGAATAGTTACTGGGAATTTACAGTAACCTTTGCCAAACTCTAGCAAAGTTGATAGTTCTCTCAGTTAAGAGATGAGTGACTCATTTCTAATCTAAAGTTGTCAAGTTTCAATTGCCAGCCATTAGAAACGATTATTAGACTTTTTCCTATCACCATGAAGATCTCTCTGCTATCAAACTTTGGTCTCTTGAGTAGGCAGTTGCCGACTGCCATCAAATGATCTCAGACTTAGCCATTTATTAAGTCGAGCAGAGCAAAGCCTTCTATCGCCAGCCCTGTCTCCCAGTCCTTTCATCTGTCTCATGAGATCCTCTCCAAACTCTTCAATCTTTGAAAGCACTAACTTCATTCCATCATTAAGAACCATAAATGATATTCAAAAAATTATGAAATGGCAAATACATATAAATATATCTCAATAATAAGTGCTATATTTCATCAACATTAGGGAAATAGTTATTCACCTGCAATGCAAGAAATACTTTGCCATAAAAATGGAAAAGACTATTTTAAATGACAATTTAAGGTTTCATCAGTCTTTTTCAATTACTGTCCAAACTGATTCTGTAATCAGTGCAAGTACACTCAAACAAGACAAGATCTGGGCAATGGAGAATACTAACTATCTGAACATCATTAACGAAGGTACAGAGCCGTCTCAGGCTGCCCATGAAGTAAGAACACAGACAGGTCATATTTGCATACCTTTAAGTTGCTTCAAAAGCTGTTTAGACTTTACTTTCAATTTCTTTTGAGCTATTATATCTACTCTTGACCAATTACAGACATTTTATTTATTTACTTATTTAGACTCTGGCAAATCTGATCATCAAGCAGCTTCTGGCTACATCATCCACATACAAGTGCTACTTTTTCAGGCTGGTGAAAGCCAGCAACCTGACTACTTAAAGAAGCTGTCAAAAGTTATGCTTGACCTAGGAAATATACAGAAATAGCTGCATCCCCATCTAAAATTTGGCTACTTTTAAACTGTTTTTCAAGCTTGTCATTCCTTAGATTCGAAGTAGAAAACATATTGAGAGGAAAGAAAATAAAAATAAAGAATAAAGATGCAAATATTTGAACCTATTCTTTGTAATTCTAACGTGCTTAATCAGACGACACAACACGACAGCTCATTAAAAGGGCACATTCCTCATTACAACAATGTCCCCACACCTAAGAATACGGCTGATCACATCATAAGGTAATGAATGCAGGTGTGCTATATTTACACGAGTTTTTTCACAGATACCGAAAAGAAGGAATAAATTCCGTATCAGGATTTAAATCTCTTTCTGCTAGGATGTGCAACTTTTCATTTTGATCACTAGATGAGAATTAACACTATTCATACACTCACAAGACTACACATAGGAAAACTAAAAATTAGAGAGCCCTACATTTCATTCAGTCCATCCTTTTGCTGCAACAAGAATAAATGTGAGGATTTTGTTTGGGAATACCAAGTTATGAATACTTTGACTTGCAAAGAAAATGATTCCTCTTAACTACAGAGAAACACTGTCATTTTTTTTTAATCATTGCAGGCATCATAGTTCACTGAAATAAAGTTAACTGAATGTTAGCTTTTTGCCTAAAAAATACAAATAAAACACCAAATCTGTTTTTTCTTTAATAGGAGAGGTTTGCAGCTGTGAAATATGTATCAACTTCTTATAAAATCCCGTTCTTTATTATGTGGACAGCACTTCCATGAAAACAATTAGGGTTGGTTTGCATCCAAGTAGCTCAGATCAAAAACAGCTTTTGGAGCTTCAATATAGTACAATACCAGAGGCAAAATCCTAAACCATGCTGAAATTAGAGGTAGAAGTCTTAATTACATCAATAGGCTAAAATTTCTGCCTCCATGCATTTTCAAACTTCTCTTTCAAATAAAATGTTGAATATCAAGAATGCAAGAGATCTGCAATTTCTGCTGCTTCCTGTAGGACTTATAATTTTTCAAAGCTTCTGAAAGTCAAGCTAATGGTTTATTCGCTTTTCTCTGGGATGGAGCACAGATGATTTATTTTCTATATCGTATTTTAAAATATGATTGGAAATTGGAAAGCGGTAGAAAAAAAAGGTTTCTATTACTTTCAATCTAGACACAGGATTGCTTATCTGCACAAAAATATGCATAGCTTCACCCTGTCACTTCCAACTCACATTACTAATTATATTTCAATACACCACACTAGATAAGAGGTATAATCCTGGCAAAAGGGTATAAAGGTTGTAGTCCACATCCTGCAGTGTGTCTTCCAGATGATAATTCCAGCAGGTAATGAACTGTTTAATCTTATGTAGCTTGGCAAACACTGTTTGTTTATCTTTACCAGAGTCTTTAGCACATACACCAAGCCAAAAATATCCTCTGCAAATATGACTGAATCTTCTTTTCAACTATCATCATTTGGAGTTTTAATTACAATCCACACACTACAATATTGTTGTATATTAAAAAAAACAGGTTTCAAACAGAAGAAAGAAAAAGATTAAACCCATTTGAACTGCCAATTAAATGTATTTCTTACATTAAAAACTGTTTTCTGCAATCTCAGACTACCAGTTAAAATCTAGCAGGTAATCAAAAATAATAATAATCATCGTAGCACCTGCTGTGTATAGACCTCAAGTTCTGCGCTGACAAAATCCCCAATTTTATACTACAGTCCGCTACAACAATCTCCTAGGGCTTTGTGTGAAGCAAAGCCCTAGCACCACCCCAGGGAAAACAGAAACCAAAACGAAGTGCACACAGTTCCAGCTTCTTGCCCTGGACTTTGGCAATTCCTTGTTTTTCTGCCTTTACTCCCATTTATATCTCCAGGGAGAGAGGGAAGAAGAAAACTCTTGGACAAAGACTTTGGATTCCTGAATGTGAGATACAGAACTCTTAATGCCACACGAAATAAGATTCCCTTTACCTCAGAGTCAGGAATGATTTATTTACAGAAACAATAAAAAGCTTAGGAAAAACAAAAACCAAAAAAGGTAAAGCAATTTTCATGCGGGAATAATACCAAGAACAAACTTTTCTCTTTTGCACGTATAAATCTCTGCATTTCCACTTTGTATTTCAGTAAAAGGTAAGAATTGCAAGAGGCTTTAAATTGTAAATCCTTCTTCAGGATAATGAACCGTCTTCAGCAGCAAAATGATTTAGGAGATCAAAAGCAGCTGTCCTGGCGAGCATTATAATTTCAGAGTACATATTCTGTGTTTATCATCAAAATTGTAAGTCCTCCATGTTTGTGCAATATGCAATTAATATTTTCTGTTACTCCAGATTTCGCTATATTTCTGTGTACCTGTGGGCATAAAATATGCAGCACGCCTGGAATCCTGCATGATTCAAATACGGTTAAACTACAGTAGAGGTAGTTATTTCATTCATTTTAAGTATCTAAGTATTAAGCAAAAAGAAGTCATTTGAGGATGGTTATGTCCCTATTTCAGAATATGGTAATTACAGAAATCTTCATTCAGCTTTTACCTTTTCTATTGTATTTGTGATTACCTTCAAGAAAACTCTAAAACAATAGCAATAAGAGTGAATGAAGTAGAAAGATCAAATTATTCTGTATCAGACAATCAACAAGAACAAAACCTGAAAAAACCTTTAATTCCTAAGAGTGACATTTTAAATTATATTTAAAAGAAATACAAAGGTTTCTTTTGCTTAGGTGTTCATAATCCTAGATGCAGTTATAGAACATTGACAGTCAATAACAAAGATTAAATATAAAGATTAAATATAAAGTCTCCAAAAACTACCAATTTCACTTAGGTGAATCTTTTGATTTAGGCACAAATTACATACATTTATGCAAGTATGGGATTAAGCCTGTGTACTGTTACTTGAGAACACTGAAAAAACTCTTAAAGAAAAACTTGGGGGTAGAAATATATTAATGTGTTAAGGTTTTGAATACATTCTGAAAACTTTTAACTAAAAAGTTAAACAGTAGCTTTATGCTCTGATTCTGCTGCAGAATAATCCTATTCAGGTACAAGAATGTTGCATACATGATCCCAGATAATTCCCAAAGACCCCCAAAATAATATTTTCTGGTTTACATAGTAAAAAGGTAAATACATATTTGAAAATACTAAATGCATTTTTTTCCAATATGAAATTAGCCTGAACCTGTGGAAGAATAACTGCATGACTGGCTTCATTGCAGTGATGCTTGAAAATGCACTGATAATTTCTTAAATATCCTATCCATCTATATACTTATCCTCAAAAGAAAGTAAATGAGGCAAAGCATACTTAAGAGCATTTGCACATCTATGGGAACTGAAAATACTGATTTCCTCTGTTATTAGACACCATACCACACGAAGTAACTTGGACATAACTGTGACATTATCTCCTCAGAAGAATCAACTGCAGAATTGTAGTTGACGCAGATGTAAGTGAGGCACATAAGGACATGGTTTAGCAGGCATGGTGGTGATGAGCTTATGGTTGGAATTAATGGTCTTGAAAGGCTTTTCCAAACATAATGATTGTATGATTCTAGATGGCATCCAATGAAGATTAAAACTGGTGATATGTACTTCCAAATTCATTGCTGTTGCTTCGTATTTATGCTGTTTCATCTCCATCATTTGAAACAAATTGACGCAAAAAAAGGTGAGGTGATAGAGAAACCCAGAATGTAGATGGCAAACCAGGAATTGTTTGATGTCAAACACACAAGAACAGTGTAATGCTCTCAGTATATAGCTGGCAATAACATTTCAAAAATTTGTGTCATGGTTTTAAGAACTGATTGCTTGCTTTTATGCCCATTAAATGGTGCGTGTTGCATGACAGAGTTGAAAGTTATTGGATTTGCATGCCCCCAACTTTCACTATAGCAGAAGGTCTTTCAGTAGACTTGCACCATCCTTCCTGAGAAGAGCCAACATGAACCTACAGAGTGAGTTCCCTTTCTTACACCTGAAACCAGGTCTCTCTGTGAATGCAGAGTTGCTACCCTGACATTTACAAAGTGCCTACTCTGCTGCGCAGACAGGTTCTGCTCCTGTCTGCAGAAGACAGTACTGCAAAGGTGTATAAAACATTTCAGTAATGATCACAAGCCATCAGATCTCAGTAGAAAGAAATGGTAGAGAAGCTCACCTTTGAGCATCAACACAGAAATGGCCTGATCAAACGACTCCTATAGGTTTCCATGGGCTTTGAACCAAGCTTCTCTGGCAGTTCAGGTTGCCTGAAAGCTCCTTTCATATTCTCTGCATTACAGATATTTGCATCTAATTATACAGAACAATTTGGGTAAATTTAGTGCTTCCACTGCTTTTATGTAAAGTAAACCTCTATCCTCTAAAATGAAAAATCATTAACTATTTTACATATTGAAAAGAAAAAACAGCAAATGATGACCTTTTAATCACCATTATGAGAAAGACAATCGAGACATATGGCAAATGTAATTATGCTGAAACAGATGAGTTTCCAGTCAGTTCTGACAATATTAATGTCTAAAACAAAAATACACTTGACTTTTGCTTGTAGAAAATGCTTAGCAGAACTTAACTCTTTATAGATTATTAAATTCTTATAGCTTATATTCAGCAAAAAGACAATTCTGTAACACATAAAAACTAAAATATTACAGTAAAAATTATTTAACCGAGATCTTAATCAGAAAACCAACTTAACTTATTTTATGTAGATTTGGTTGGGGGTGGGGGAGAGGAAGAACAACATGGAATGAATACCAGCAGTCCAAATCTGACCCTCAAAGCCAGGTAACAATGTGAAATACAGAGAAATTCATTAATGAATTATAAGACTAAAAGAAGTATTTGTTTGTACTTAACCTGAAAGATCCCAAGCTCTTTACAAACGCCTGCAGAAATGGAGAATCGAGCTGACAACCAGTGAAAAGCAGGCAAACAGGTACTGCACACAAGTCCAGCTCAGAGCAAAAGCAGAAACAGCAGTTTTGCAAAGGAAACAGCAGAGAGTGCAGCAGTGAGCGAGCAATCCTGCACACTGCATTTGGCCAAGACAAGAGAAATGGAACTCTGCAAGGATTTTGTGATAGTTGGGTTGGTTGGTTTTCATTTTCCTTTTTCACATGGACTTGGCCTTTCCCTAGTACCTACTACTTTGGAGCATCAGTTGAATGTGAGCTCAGAGGAAAGACTGGGTCCGGCTGCCAGTGCCACCACCAGTGCCACCTCTTTCACCACCACCCAGCGCCGTATGCATCCAGTGAAAGCTGAATAGAGCAAAAGCAAGCTAGAGCTGACAAGATCCGAGTTAAAAGAGACATGGCCACAGACAAAAGCAACAAATCGCCCCAGTCCTCCTCTCATGTGAGCGGCAACCAGCATTTCAGGTATTGTGACACATGGAACACAGTGACCTTGCACACATTAGAAGTGGATGCCCAATGAGACTCAGAACAGCTTCTTCCTCATGGAAGCCCATCTGTTACACGCTGTGCTGTTTTCCTTTAATGATTTATTTAAACAGAAGCAATCAAAAGGTTCATATTTTCAGTTTAAAATCAAATAATCACTCAGACACAAGATGAACTCTGGAAAGAATACAGAAAGCCTATTTGATGCAGAAAAAAAATAAAACAACATTGAAGACACAATATTAAAATAACCTGGAAATTAGTAAAGGAAATCATGGAATATTTTTTTCATAGAACAAACAGATGCTGAAATGATATTTTTGAAATAATTAAGACTGCTAAGGAATTTTAATAGCTTTTAGATCTTTCCAAAAAGCATTAGAAAAATGAAATTAGGAGAGCTTTCATATAAGAGCTACTATTAAAAGCAAGTATTTAAATTAAAAAAGAAAGGTTTCCCCATGAGCAATCTTTGCAAACCTTTGCTGATGAATCTGTCTGAATAAAGCTGTGCCTTTAGAAGGGAATAAAAATACTTTACCAAACTGTTAATGAGCATTTACTGTAAATCACATCCTATGTGAATGGAGAAAATGGAGAAGAAATGGAGAATCTGCTTTTCATAAGAACTTTGGAACACAAAGCCAGTATTATTTTAAGTAGCATCTCTAGTGATTTCTGTTGACCACAAGGATGCTAAATTCAGAGTAATTAATTTCATCCTGTGTAATGGCCAAATATAGAGCTTTTGAACAATGACTGTAAAGAAAGTAGAATTTTTTGTTATTTTTTGAAGGGCAATAGAAATGGAACAAACTGTGCCACACACCAGTTTTAATAAGTCAATTAGCCAAGCATATTTTTCAATAAATAAATAAATAAATTAATTAAATTAAATTAAATTAAATTAATGGATATGGATGGGTTTACTTTCAGGTACAGGACAAACAGCTATGTGATATCATGTGCAAACACGCTACATGCATTTCAAAAGCAAAATTCCAGTTTCCTAAGCTCCCCCTCTGCTACATCCAATCCATTATTTAATAAATATATCTGTTCACCTCCAGGAAAGCTCAGCCACTCTACAAGTAGGCTGATTCAGAGCTTTAGAACCAACATAACATTTTCTAAGGCAATAAAGCTGTCAGTTATGTCAATGAGAGTTCAGCAGTAAAGAATGAAAAATCAGTTTCCAAACAATGATTATAAAAAGAATTAATATGCTGCTTTGATGCACATGATGGTCTTTACTTCATGTTTCCTCTATAAATCTATTCTGTATAAAAATCCTACTTCCAGTGACTTGGCAAGGTCATCCTAAGAGGCAGATCATGTAGTAGGACCCCCTAGTTTTATGCATACATTACTTACCAGTAAAAGTTTTCCTCAAAGTCTAGGTGATAGTGGCAGGAATTGGCCGAGTACAGCTAGAAAAGGAATTTGGCAAATGAAGCCAGCAAACCTGTCCTTCAATACTGGTAATGACAAAATGGAGACAAGAGGATCGTTCCCATTTCCAGCCCTAGGTTAGAAATGCTAATCAGTGCAAGCCAGGATTTTTAAGTGCTATACAGCAGCTTGGCAGACAGGCAAGCAATTTTGTTTCACTTGTCTGGAGAAAAGTTTTGGTTGCTCTGGGCTGCAAGGCAATTACTTCCCCCACCATAACAGAGCCCTTCACTTCCTAAGGCAGACCTGGTCAACAGGAAAGCACACGATCTTCAGTGATTTTCTCAGAATCGCTATGTCAAAGGCTATAGAAATCCCTGTGGTCAAGAAGAATGTAAAGCTCATTACAAAGTATCAATTAATTTCAGGTCTGTTTATTTAAAGTGATTAATTTGACTTGCCAGAGCATCAATCAGGAAACTTGGCTTCACCAGCATTTCAAGCAAAATTACATGACCTCTCTGGTTTTTGTATATGTAAAATGGCAATAATAGTAGATCACTCCTAGAGCTCTGACAACCTCAAAAGAAAGTTACTATATAATGGGCAAATTAGTAGTATTCATCCTAAAATACTAATCAATAAGTCATTTTTGATGCTTCTATTATCCAAACGGAAAAAAATATCTTTGAGCATCTCTAAATATATGAAAGGATTTTTATCAAGTCTCCTTTGTAGAGAACAGTGACAGCTCTCAGCACAGTGAGCCAAGCCTGATTTTTGCACTACATCTGCAATATCTTTTATACTTGGGCAGCTGGCACAAAGTGAGAAAATTCATTAACATGCTAATGATGCGTCCTATTTAAAATTCCAGCTCTGATTATTGTGTGATTAAGTCTCTTCCCTTAACGTCTGCTTTCTTATATCGACATTACTGTGAGAAATCAACAATTATTAATGAAGGGGAAAAAATGGTGACCAATTTATCCACAAGAGACAAACACATACACACACTTTTGTGTTCCACTTTTTTTGTTCCAAGAGAAAAAAAAAATAAAAAAAGAGAGAAGAATATCTTCAGACAAAGTGGCATTATCATCAGTTCAACAGCCATTTCAAAGTAAGTTTTCTAAGAAGTTCACAGGCACAAAAGATAACAGTCCAAGGTGATATAAAGATGGCTGTGGGTAGAAATACCCATGCAGAAGGTTTTAAGGAGCTATAAGTGAGAAGAGGAAGAGCTCCTGAAAGTAGAAGATTATTCCCTGGAAATAATATAAAAGCAAGAATGAGAGCAGACAACTGCTCATGGCAGCCAGTCGATCCATTTACCCCATCAGGAGAAAAACAAAGCATGTCCTTCGTACATGTTCAACCCACTAACTCATTTAAATGAGCATAAACCTTGCAGGAAGGGAAGACGTAGGGACTGTCTGCTCTGCTTCTTCCAATCTCCGTGCAGTCTGCAGCAGACACCGATTTTATGGATTACTTCATTCAGCCTGCCGTGTCCTTGCACTCCTTTATTAAGTGTGGGCCACCATATGGAGCTAGTGACCGGTGGACAGTGCAGGGCACTGCCACCTGCCCCGGGACAAGTGCCCTGCGCAGCAGCAGCAGCAACGTGGCTTTAGTCTACAACAAAACCTGGGGCCTGGCTTCCCCCCAGGTCTTGCAATACATCAGCTAACTCCCGCTTAGAAGTGTAGCTATGTGCAGCAGGCCTGCGTGCAGCCCAGCATTAGCGGAAGGCCAAGGCCTACCTGTACTCAGAGCTGTGCTGCGGGAAGAGCCGAGACCTGAACTTGGGGCAGAGAAGAGAAAAAGGAGGAACAAAGTCCAAAAGTCACAAACAGATTTACAGCAGCTTCCTAGGGAAGAGGTTCAACTTTGGGGGAAATAGATGAACAAGTTATAATCACGTTGGTGCAGGTAACAGAAAGGGATAAAACCTGCTCAGCTGTGCCTCTGCACCTGGATCGCTCCTGCCAGGCTTGGCTTCATCCATTTAATTTTTCAATTGCTAAAAGTTGCAAATTGCAACAATCAACCTGCAAAAACAAGACTCATTCTCAGTCATTCTGCAACAGAGTGCAGCACCCAACAAAAAAGGTAGCAACAGCCACAGCAAAACTTCCCTCGACCATCATACACTATCTATGGCTTAATCTGTCCCATGGTAACAGACTTCTATTCCCCTTGTTTATGCTTTATTCTCCAAACATAAAAGTCGTGTACAAAACAACAATCGGTTCATAAAAGTGGGTGTCTCCTTTAAGATACGATGTGTTTACTATTTTCCAGAGGGTAACAGAAGACTATTTTCGTTGGTGCTGTAATTAAACAGTTAGTATCAACGTCCTGATAGTGTTCTCGAATCTAAAGGAGTTTTCATTCTCTAAAAAAGAAAATGGTGTAGATGACATGCAAAAAGGGCAGAGGTGAGGACAAGGGAAATCTGAGGTTTCAATCTATATCTTTCTAATGAGGATGTGCTTAATAGAGTTTTATTTTACACAAGGATAAAATTTCTCAACTCCTACAGAATCACAGTAAATTAAAAAAAAATCATCTGCTTGGTAAACATCCCGTGTTTCGCAATTTATTGTCATAAATTGTATGACAGTAGAGGTCAGAACAAGATGACACCTCATTTCAGCTACATATAAGCAAAGGAAAAAGAGTCTCTGAACCTCTACCAGTTCAGTTTTTTATAGGCTTTATTCCCAGAAACCCTGCAGAATAAAAGTACAAATAAAAAGTGTTTCCTAAATATATGTGTGTTACAAGATGTTTCATTGTCCTAGAAACAAAGCAGCAGTAATACGGACAGCTCAGAAGGTCAGAAACCTTTTCCATCCCTTGCAAATCCAAGCAATGAGGAAGTATTGCACAGTGTGTTTTTAGACAACATTGCTTAGGTTTTAGCATACCTCTTTGAGGAGTACCACTAAAAATATAGCCATCTAGTTTCTAACAGAGCAAATTCTTATCTAGGATTGCACACGTATTATTCTGTGTATTTTAAAGGGCATTAATTTTGCTTCTAAGATAACTCTGCCTACCTATTTGCCTATGAAGAGGCTTCATAATCTTTTAAATCTGAGGCACTTTTCTGTCCTCAGCCAACCTCTGGCCCACAAGATCATGAAAAAAACAAAGACATTCAAACCCCTAGAGCTTTAATCAATCCCTCAGACTTATTCTTAGCTGTTTAGAGGTAACCATGGTAACTGTACATTTGTAATCAATAAATTAAAAGTCAGAGTAACATTTAAATCAAGCAGCAAGGCCACTTTATCCACATAATAACTTCAGGAGGGGGGACGTTAGACAGAGAGGATTGGCCAAGCCCAGCAATCTTGCTACTCTGTTAGTTTGTAGTTTTCCCCATAGTTGCAGAAAACTTACGTAATTCCATAACACTGCAACCCAAGTACTGCTTATGGGCAAATGCAAGCTGTATTTGTTAAGCTGTTTAAATGCTTTCCTCCTAGTCATAGATCTAAATAAAGCAGCCTTGCCTTAGAACTGCACATCTCTTTCAGTTCACAAGCAAAGCCTTATCAAATACATTGCTATTGCTGGTACATTCAATATCACCTACTACTTAGAGTTAAAAGATCATTTATGTGTATTTCACTGGATATATGCAGGGCATAATCATCATTATTACAACACATTTGAGAACTGGTCTAAGAGACATCTCAAAACCATCTCCTTTCTTAGGATGCTCCTTCTCTTCCCCATCAGTGAACAGCCAAAGCTGAAGATAATCATAGAATCACAGAATGCCTAAGGTTGGAAGGGACCTCTAGAGGTCATCTAGTCCAACCCCCCTGCCCACGCAGGGGCCACCTAGAGCACGTGGCACAGGGCTGCATCCAAGCGGGTCTTGAAGATCTCCAGAGAAGGAGACTCCACAACCTCTCTGGGCAGCCTGTTCCAGTACTCTGTCACCCTCACATAATGTGCAGCACACTGCTTAGCTAGGTGCTCCCCAAGCTCTCCCCTAAAAATGTGTATATTTTGTGAAACGCCGGGTGGCTCAGCACACCCAGCAGACTTGTAGATGCCCACGACTGAACAAAAACTGTAATTGCCTGTGAATTACTTACCAAAGGTGGTCTCTCCCTGCTCAAGCTCGTGTTTCAGTCTGTTGTAATCGGCTTTAATTCTCTCTAATTTTTGGACATTTCTGGCACTCAACACCAACAGTTCATTGAGAAGTCCTTCCAGACGCTCCTTCTCAGATGTTAATGATCTTATATCTTCTGTCAGATTCTTAGCAGTCCCAAAATTACTTCCTGTATGTTCATTCAGGAGAGGGGGAAGAGGAAGGAAGAGAATGAAGCAGATATTTGCAAAATCAGTAGGTTATCCAGAAAACAAGGGAAATTAAGCAACTACACTCTCCAAAAGCCAGTTAAAGACCATATCAGAAAAGAGGGAGACTTCTTTGACTCTTTTGCAGTAAGAGTGAACAGCCTGCAACCATCCATTTTGTTAACCTACTACACAAAGAATCATAATTGTAGAGATTTGAATTCAGAAATAGTCTTTTTTGTATTGCTATCATTTTCATTTTTGGAAAAAATCTATTTCAAAGGTCTGCCCTGCAGAAAACATTATACTGAATTCATGGATCATTGTACTGTAATCAGTCAGACCATCTGCAGGCGTTGGAGTACACCTCAGCTCACTAAGGTCTTGAAATGGATGCTATCAATCTGCTAGACTCTCAAATATTTCTCCTTGAACTAAGAGGCATCATGCAGTTCTTCATGCTAAGCACCAGAAGGCTGTTCGAAAATGACAACATCACCTTTATTAAGTGGCATGCAGCAACTAAAAGGAAAATATGAAGAAAATTCTCAGCAAACATATTAAAAGGTACAACTTTGCACATCTGTCTCTCCCTGAAGTTTGAGACTGCAGAGAGCGGCAGGATACCTCAGTACTGACAGCTCACATAGTTCTGGATTATCCAAAAAACATGTTCAGCTTCTTTGAACATGAAACCGAAGTTCAGTTGCCAACTAGCCAACACTGTAGCATACAACACTAGCCATTTAATCCTTCTCAAACACTGTTTTATAGATAGGCATGATAGGTTTTAGAGATAGGCATGTTTCCTTGCTTTACAGAGAAGTCTTAGCTATAAATATACTAAGGATCGTGAAGTGCTCAGCTACTAAACCATTTTTAAGTGGTACTAACTATTGTTAGGCTACATATATGCGGCTTTACAAGTCTCTCTTTTATTGACTATTCAACTATCTGTTTTATAAAACAAAAAACACTTCCATGTAGACTTATAGACACAAGACAGAAAATCTGTAGCACAACAGAGCTTCAGCACTGTCCTAACTTAAAAAAAAAAAAAAAAAAAAAAAGTTTGATCTGGTAAGCAAAGGCATTTAACATTTACAAAGTTAAAGTTAGCCATTATCCAAATATTATTTGGATCCAGTCACACACCCAGGATGCCTCATTGAGACTACAGAGTATATGGAATGATTTCAGACTCCTGAAATAACTTGGCAACACCAGCATTTTCAGACATTCAACTACTTTTTTCCCCCCCACAGAAGAATATCGTAACGCATTGCTTATAGACAACAGATAAATTTGAAAATTTTAGAAAAATAAGATGCATTCCAAAACATCAGAACCACAACAGAGATTCCTAAATTGCAGCATTATTTCCTTTTCTCAAAAGTGTTGGTCACAAAATCTGAAAGAGAAATACTGGGTTCAGTTCCTGCAGGAAAGGGGAGCAAAACTAGATGCCAGTATTTACACTAGTCAGGGGGCTTCAAACTGCCTCCCACTGCAGACACCAGCCCCACTCCCACCACGTGCAGGAGCAACGGAAACGCTTGGGGCCAGAATTTACAGCCATGAGCATGAAAGAGAGATCTCACTGCCAACTCTGCTGGGCCACAGAGGGAGATGTGCCAAAAGGAGACTGCACTTTTCCAAATTTTGGAAGAGATTGCCAAGTACAGTGGCCTGGTTTGGGTTTTTGTTTGTTTTTAATTTAGTCATAATGGGCAAAATACTATCAAGTCAATTTTTTTAATAGAGTCCTTTCATTTTAAGAGTTGAATACTACTTCTCTGTTTCTCAACTAAAATCCTGTTTGTCAGTTGTAGCCTACAAAGAATTAAACAAAAAAAAATGCAGATGTTAAAATGTTTCCAAGGCAGCAAGACCTACAATTAAACAGTGCATCGTTACTGCACCTGAATTTATCTCAAGCATCAGTGCACCAGATCCTCAATAAAACATGAGGACAGGAGATTCTTCATTGGAAACTGGAGCCTTCTCTAACACTTCAGAAGCCAGCAAGGAGAAAGGTATGGTATTATACATGAAAGTTTTATACATACTGAATGGGTCTCAAATCCCAGAAGGGAAGCTGATATCAAAACAGAGCCTATGAGGAAATGACATCAGATACATGCCCAAAAGCCCAAATTACCTAATGTAGATATCTCTGACAGCAAGAACGTCTGAAAGGTTGCAGTGAAATCAGAAGAGTATTTACAGAGCATTTACGAAGTGTCATCACTGAGTTTCTGACCTCAATCACAGCAACCAAAGTAATAGTTTCTAAATGCTACAAGATATAACCTCTAGCTGCCAACATTTAAAAACACACTGTCCTGTTTTGGGGAGACTGTTATTTTTCGTTTGTTTTCATTGATAACCAAAGTCACTTCGGATATCGTAAAAACATTCTTCGGGCATTTGCCAAAATATTTTATTCTGCTAGTATCCTGAGACTGTTAACACTTTTTCATTTTTTTTAAATATGAAATTACCATTTTTCCTATATGTACACAATAAGCATCATTACTTTATTGAATTTTTACATAGCTATTCTATTCGACAGAATTCTAGCTGAATGACATTCGATAAAGTCAGTCCTTTTCTTCCCTGCAAAGTCTAAATCACTGAAGCAAAAAGGGCTGTTCACTCAGGAAATTTGTACAGAGACAACAAAATTAAGCAATAAATAAATACATATTATATAAAAATATATTACAACTGAAAACTCAGCTTCTGTCCATACCAAAAACTCAGAAAGGTAATAGCGGCATTCTGTGAAGGGGGCAGAACAGCAAAATGCCACTCTTCCCATCCTTCCTTCTGCCTCATAGTGATACTACTGAAGTGCTTATATGCATAAACTTACACAAAATGGTACAACAAACAGGGAAATCTACAACTTCCGAAAATTGCTTGTAAATGTCCGTGCTAGAAAGTTTATTGTCTTACTGGTATCTTACAACTGTTCAGTTTAAACTTCAATAAATGCAAGGAAGCAACAATCTCACCCATTGAGAAAAATAATCAATTATAGTTGGGATTATAATAAAATCTGAAAACATTCACACGAGCCAAACTCATTACAAGTACTGCACTGAAGAGTCATATTGTCCCTTTACCACTAATCTCCAGCATCTGCTGCTCTGAATAGGGTGAATAGCTCTTAAAATACACTGCCTTGAGGAGTTGACTTCATACACTTAAGTTTGAGAGGTTCAACATTACTGTTATCTCAAAAGACTGCAAGAAAACTCCAGTTTAAACTTCAACCTTAACCTTGCCCTCTGGAGTCCTCTCCTCTCTCAAATCCTTCTCTGTCTCCAGAGCGCCTGGCACGTCAGCAGCTTTCTCTATGGGAGACCCTGTTGCACAGACTGCCACGGTGATGTGGATCTAGAACAAACCTGTCATTAGCGGGGGAAAAAAGGCTTTAATTTTTAGGTAGTAGCTAAAGTGTCAGATTCAAAAATTCTATGCTCCTAAACTACAGTCCACTGTTTCAAACAATTCCACAGGCAACCTGAAATTCTTCTAGAAGCTTCACCTGCTTCACCTGTAAAGCATAACACAGGTACAAATGTGGGGGGAAGCTTGTCAATTGGGGATATAGTCACTGAAGTATTTGACAAAACCAGAATGAAACTGAAGTCAGAGGCAATTGTTTTGCAATCTATCTTAACTAAAAACAAACCAGTCTAGTTTGTCTTTAAATTACATTCCCAAAAACAGAGCTCCTATGCAGAATTGCATTTTAAAGAAATTAAAATAGCAATACTTAAGGTTTACAGAAAAAACTGTTACAAGAATACATAAAGATCACTTAAGAATTCAAAATCTACATGATAAGATTTCATTCTGGCTTCCTCCAGATAGCGACATCAGGTAAATTGCAATGGTTTAACCTGAATGACAAAAATACTAGCCAAATCAAGCAAAACAAACCACCTTGAGCTGAATTAAAAAAAAGCAAGCACAAAGTAGCTTTTCTTTGTTTGTTTGCTTTTATACAATATAAAAATACTGTCTTCATCCTAAATAATTTTCTGTCTTCCCAGAATTCTTCCAGTAAGTCTGTCCACTACAGCGAAATACTATTATGCACATGAAGTATACTTTCTTTATATAGAGTTCCATTTTATTTAAATTCATGCCCATTTTAACAACTCATTGCCAGATTTTACTGTATCAGGCAGATTGTTGCCCATTTAGTAGCCGCAAACAAACATGTCATTGCTTTGATACTACTTGCCAATGACAAATTGACTAAAAATATACTGTGGAGTCTGTTCCATTTCCCATTTTGTAAATCCCAGTAAATGTGCTTCTATTTAAGCTTTGTCAAATATTCCTCCTTCAAGATAAAGTTAATGGTCCACAAGGTTTTTAATGCAAGTTTTTCTCATATTTATGACACCAATTATGCGCGCTCATAGTTTCCATTTAGACTAGCAGCTGAGAGGAACATCCCACCTCTACAGAAGGAGCAATTTTTGCAAAACAGTAAAATTTACATACTGGGTATTAGTTTGAAAACAGAAATCCATGGAGTGGTCCTTATCCAACTTTGTCTGCAAATGAATTCCTGGAAAGGCTAACACTGCTTTTAATAATAGATAAAAGTGTAGAGGAATTTCTACTTTGAGGTATTTCAGCTCAATACCATCATGGTATTCATCAACAACACTAGAACTGAAGTCTGAAAATATTCCAACTTTAGGAAAATAAATATAATTTAGCTTCTTATGAAGGAAAAAGCTAAAAAGATGACAGAAACACAAGATTTTGGAAGCAGTGACAGAGTGTTTGCATTTCTGGGAAAACAAACAAACAAAACAATAAATGAGGTTAATACTTACTGTCTCCTAAAACATTTCATTGAAGTTCAAAACGTTTAAAATTAGAATTTTTGTTTTTAAATGACAACACTTGACTGCACTTTTGAAATACACAGTGCAACAAAATTATTTATGTGTTTCTGAACAGGCAAAGTAAGAGGATACATTTAAAAGAAATTAAGAGACCCAAAAATACACTTTCAGAGGAGAAATTCTCTTGAACTACGATTAAATAAGTGGGTACACAGCAACCCAGGAATCCCCATTTGAGGAACTCAGAAGATAAAATCAGTTAAGACAAGACAGATGGAAGGTTTTTCCAGGAGTCTTTCAAGAAAAATTTCCACAGAAAAGCCCTCAAAATTATGTTTCATGAGTCCAAAGAAAGAATGATCTTTTTCTCCATAAAAGCCCTTCCAAACACAGGGTACGAGTAATTATCTCTTAATAATAAGGTTAATAAGACAGTGCAGGATAATAATAAAACAGGATAATAACAGGTTAATACTCTTATTAACCTGTATCCAGAAAGCAAACGCACCACAGCACACACAAGGGAAGATTTGCTTTCCTCTCTGCTGTTCTCCAAGTGGTATCAAACAGTGGTATCAAACAGTCCAAACAATTTTGAAGACACATAAACCTCTGAGGTTGGCAGCACTGCGATCCTCGATCTGCACCCACAATCCATGAAGCACAGGAGAATGGAGGGAGAGAAAACCAAGTGCATCTTCCTTACTTGTGATCTGCAATGTGAGGATGCCAGCCTCAATTTAATCTACAACAGACTTTCAGCTACTGTAAAGCTGCTAAGCCAAGGATCCAAACTTCGTAAACCATCATGGAAGCTCAGGAAAACCAGACTGTGGGTAGACTGTATTTTAATACAAGGCAAAATACCACATACAAAGATAACCTGCAAGCCAGTTTTAGAGGTTCAGCTATCAGGGGCCATGGGCCTAGCCTAGTGTAGAACAACTGTGAGACCTTAGTTCAGCTTTACTGGAAAAATTTGCTGTTGGGCTATAATAGACTACATAAGGTAAAGTCACCCATCGTTAAAAAAATGCAAAAGCAAAAATTGTTAAAATAGTAACAGTCACTCAAAGACTCAAGCAAAAATTGCCTCTGTGGTAAAATAAATAAATAAATAAATAAAAACAGACCCTGAAGAGAAAAAGGCAGAGAGATGGGAGATGGCAATTCAACAAAACTGAGATGCAGCCTGTTCTAAAGAGCAGTAGTCACTGACAACAGCCTGGCCACCAGGACTCCTCAAGCACCCACACTGGGGTGATGAGCGTATACATATTAGCCCAGGAGCACATTAGTCCCAGCAATTTACTTCATGCATTAGCCAGTAAATAACTGCTGAAAACTCTGTACAATCCTCCTTCACAAACACTGTGTAATCTTCCTTCCATATCCCTACGCGTGATAAAAGGATGCGCAGGTAAAAGTGCCTCACAGGCTCCGGGGTCACGCAGCTGCACAGACGCGAGCTCACACCAGCTCCCCCACATAACCATTTCTCTCTTCCTCACACCCTGCAGTCACCTTATGCCCGTCAAACTCCTATTCTCTTCCATGTCTTTTCTTTTCTTCCTCTGCCTCCACATACTGCCACTATCAGTAAAAGGGCCACGATGAGGGGACAGCTCAGATCTGTGATCTTGATGACCACATGCAATCACTACAGCCTTTTCAGCAACCACAACAGGAAGGAAATCCAAGAGACAACCGGAAGAAAAGTAGTCACAACACCTATATTTAGCCATCAAAACTGCACGCACTCAGTGTGAGAGGTTTGTCACCATGCTTCTTGGACAGCGTATGCTAAGAGAGGCAGTCATCTGTAACGGTCACTGTGGTGTTGGGCCCAGTCCACCGACTGCATGAGGTGCAAGACCTTTTCTTGCATGTCCTCAAAACATCAGGACCACCTATTCACAGGGTAGGAGAGCATTCCCCATGCAGCGCTCTCCACCTAACATTTCTTCTCAGAGTACAAAGGAAAAGCAGCTGCCAAAGAGATTTTTCTACCCTGTCTCCCTCTAGGGCTAGCAGGTTAGGTAAGTGGGAAGAAAAAAAAGTAACTACATGAGTGACTGACACAACAGAAGCAATAATTTTCTGCTGTCTAGTCACATATCATGATGGAACTTGAGTTGGAACAAATTGTCTTTGAAGCTCACTGAAAGCCAGGGACATCCAACTACTGGTAGTTCCATTCGGAAATGGCATAAAAAAGACATGCAGCATAGGTGCTTGAGGCCTGTGTGATGGGTTAGACCTTTTCTAGGTGTGGAGGACACTTACAGGCATTATTTATTAAATGATTTTTTAGGTTTGCTAAAGAGCACATCACCTGTAACAATATCGAGTGGCAAACTTTACTTTGCAGAGGATAAACTAATCATTGCAGGAACGCACTTGGCACACAGCGCTGTATGCTGGAGCAGAAAATGATAGTACAGGCACAAAGATGAATTCATCTTAATATTCCATCCCACATTAGATCCAGAATGTAGCTGGAAACAAAACCATGAAGGTGCAGAGCCAGTCATGCAATATGACAAGACATATGTCTGTGTCCAATTCACCAAAAAAATAGGCAGTAACCTCAAATCTGGTGCTAAATACCTATGTTATTCATTAGCATCAAGTCTTTGCTTTTGATACTTTGCTTTTAGTTGACCCAAAAAGCCTCAAACACCATCTGTTTCTCACATAGTAGTAACAAGAGACTGCCCAGGTAATTTCTCTTTACAAAAAGACAATATATTGCACTGCTTCTCATCTGTCTCTGAGCCTCAGAAAAAAATACATTTTTAATATGCTTAATAACTCAGACATATGTTACCCTGCTTTATCATCTTCCTCTGCTTTGAGTCATTTCTATTTTCCCATCTCCAGATTTCAATTTTAACCTGCATTTCTTCTCACTGTTTTCTCCTTCCCTCAAAAAAAAATCACACAAACAAATAAACAACAAAACCAAAAAAACTCTATTATAGGTTTAAAGTTAACAGTTTCCTTCAAGCTGCAGTTGAAAGTCCATACATTTCAAAACAAGAGAGAAACTCACTATCTGTGGTATAATGTCTGTAAAAATGTATTTCCTAGAATAGTAAATGGATGCTTGTCAGACTTGAAAACAACAGTAAATCTTTGTAACTCCATCAGTAAGTCTTCATAACCACATATAAAGTCATAAAGACTTGCTCAGTTTTAAACAGATCCTTACTGATGTCAATAGATATGATTTAAGATAGAGATTACACTGAACTTTTCTTATCATAAAAGTATCTTTGCAGTTTCACGGGCCCAATATGACTCAAACTATTCTTTGCACAGGAGACCAGAGAGATATCTTCTTTATTAGCAGGCTCAAGAATAAAAATCTATTTGGAGATGTTCTTGAGAAGTCCTCCACCTGTGACCTCACTTGAATTAAATCATGTAAAGGCAGAAAAACACTTGGATGCCTATTTTCCTGAAGAAAGTAGTCACAGAAGTAAGGTGTTCTGTGAATACCATCAATGCCTTCCATCTTCCACTATACCAAATTCACAATTAGGCTTAGCGTCTTTGGATTTACCTTTATTCACACTGAAAAATCAAGGAAGAATTATACTGTATGAAAGTATACATTAAAGCAACAGAGCTAACAGCTTTTAACTTGCTGCATTGCGAGTAATCACTACTTGTCTCGTGAACAAATATACAACCAATATGAATTTGTGAAGTTAAAAAAAAAAGTAAATTTAATTTGGACAAAATTCCCAGAAAAATAATGTAGAATTTTTGTTTAAGACTGCACTACTCAGTTAGTGACGTTCCTAAGAGTTTTTCATAGTAGGAATAAAAACAGAATTAGGGCTTCCTATCAACACTATGAAATAGTGCTATTACCTCTTAAAAGGTATGCAGAGGCAATCATCCTCACAGCACTGTGAAAATTGTTCCTATAAACCCTGGCATTAAATTATCTCTTGAATCCACTCCTAAAATATAAACAACCCTCTTTTAAGAGCTAACAACTATGAAATATTGTTATGCATGTTTTTGAAATTACACTCATACTTCTCATTTGCTCTCCCAAAGTATCAGAATGAGGCACAACATTTCTGGCCCACTGCTTCCTGCTGGCAGCATGAAGCAGCTGCACATTCAATTTTTGATCTCCAGAAAGTCATAAAAAGGCTGAGGAAAACTTTGACCCTGATTTCTAAAAGTCAGGAAGTTATCTATATTCAAACAGCCCAAGGGCACAGGAAGGTGATTACTCAGCTTACCTTGTACCTGGATGCAGAAAAATAAAGCATTCAATAAAAGATCTGGTCAAATCTTTTAGGGTTTTGCCCAAGTTTGACACAATGCACCTCTGGCAAACTAATGACATGATACTGTGCAAGGTTTCACTTAAAAAATTTCTGTGTACAGCTATGAGATTCTTATCTTTAACAGAGAGAGTAATAGGCCAAGAAAATACCTATATTGCATCCCTTTGACATATTACAAAAATCTCCAGATTTTCTTCTTTAAGAAAGATTAGTATATTGCTAAGACAAATTAGTGTAATGCTAGAAAATTCTCTGTACCCAAATCTACATTCCATCCTGTTCAGCTTTCCCTCGGAGGCAGATGTCTATGGAAAGAGATGTCTACCTATGAATTTGCAAACGATTTGTTGAATTAGAACTACCTCTTCAAATTTAGAAACAAAATTGTGCTTTGCCTTTTCATCCTTAGTAAATAGCATGGTAATCCAAAATAAGTGGCATGTAAAGCTGTTATGAATCAAACTCTGTAATCACATTTCAGTGTTTTACTGGTTGTAAATAACATGCACGAGTGCTCCAAGGATCAAATTGCTCTTCTGCTGCCAACATTAGTTGTTCAACGATCTGAATAACAGAAGCTGCCAATTATTGTATTCCATTTTAAAGTGTCATTTAAAACACATACATGTAATTATTATACCTTTGTTGTTAACTTATTGTGGCTCTTCTTAGCTACACAGCTCTAGGCAGTTAAGTTGTAAAGGCTAGGCAAGCTATTGATAGTTATTTATCAATTTTGCCTGTCAAAAAATATCATGTTCTTTATATGACTAATGCCTGTCACCCAGCACTCTCTTGGACAACAGTTCCCCACCACGGAGAGGGGCCTGAAGCACATTACACAGGACATGACACAGCCCAGGCTAATGGGTTCTGCTGGACTTGCAATGGCTTCAAGGTACCCAGCCAAGTGTGGACAGAGCCATGGCCATTTGCCAAGAAGACTCAACTACAAGAGGGTGAACAAACTGCCCCCAAACACTCCTTGTCAGCTGTTAGCTCTTCCCATCATTGAAAACTTACCTGAAACAGCCAACATTTTGGCTTCAAAGAGAGCTGGTAGCTGAGTCTCAATTTCATTCACTTCCCTCCTCAAAGTACTGCAGAGTTTCTGACTTGCACAAACCTAGATCGAGGCAGACAGCCATGATATATAATTCATTCATGTTAAAATACAAGGCAATTTAAATGGAGCTTCAAACGTTCTTGGTTTACAAACATGACATATCCTACAGCAAGGTACCAAAACTTAACAAAAAATGATGTCTTTGCTGAAATATCCAACACGAATCAGAATTTCTGTGGCTTTTGCCACACATATTCCATTATAAAAATAGAAAACATCAGCTACCTACATAAGAAAGGCTATGTTTCACTACTGGATACTGAGGCTGAATATAGAAGAAAGGGCAGTTTATGAACATTACAATTCAGTGATGCCTGAAATCAAAGAAATTTAAGGAAAACAAGGTTTGATGCTTAAGATTTCAAAACACAAAATGCACTGTGATTTATTATTATTTGCCAAAGATACCACATCACATGTCCTAATCAGCAAAAGAAAAAGCCATTGACATTCTCTGGACAGGCAATAAATAAGGCTAAACCAACTCAATGTTATACTTCATTTCATAAAGATACAGTTGCATCAGTTCTGGTCTCTCCGCCTCTTTTTTGGAACTGTAAATCTATAAGCAACAAATCAGAACTGGTATTTGCATGGAGAGTGACAAGAGAAAAGAGATGAAAAGAAAGGAGCTTCACTTGTTTCTGTACATAACCACCTTAAAAATCCTTATACACACAACTTATGTAATTCTCATATATTCAAAAATGTCATTTTTCCCTTATATTGAAGCACTTGTAAAAGAAAGCAAAAGGTACAACCAAAAAACCCCACAACTCGGTAAGGCCTATATGCAGGTAGTAGGAAATACTCCTGCTCTGAAAGCAGACATCAAGCAATTGCAAAGGTTCCCTGCCCACCTCATTATCTTTCCTCAAAAGCAAGAGATGATTTAAGATTGATTTAAGAGATGATTATGCTACACACATTAACAAAAGCATCTCTATCAATTTGCTTTTAAAAAGAAGAAGCCCTACAGCTCTAATGGGTTATCCATTTGTATAATTAAAGCATAATAATTTAGATATGATACTAATTGTAAATCTTACTAAATGGTTAATATCCTCTTGCTTTTGCTTATGGCATCTGTTAATTCATCACTTCTGTACCTAATAGTTTTTAAATTCTCAGATATTTCACTTTATCTTAGTTCCTTCTCTTTCTACCTTAGCTAATAGTTTACTTAAAATGGTTGAAAATGAATAAAAAATAAAGAACACACACAAAAAGGCTAAATATGCCTAAAGAACCCCAAGGCTATTTGTGCATCTTATTTCCAAAATAAATCCTACAGTTTCTAATGATTTCTTTCCAAGCAGTGTTCTCTCTTTAGAGGTAACTGGATGGCTTAAATTGCACTTAGGTCAGGAATCATTCATCCCTAGGAGAACTGTGCAAATCTATTCTGTGCTTACAGTCACTTGAAGTCATCCCCGCTAGACAGCTGCTTGGCAATTATGCCAAACTAGATGGGAGGTTTAATCAGTTCGTAAGGAGCACTGCCCACCTTGGGAGCACAGCCGCTGCAGTAAAGCTTGCTGGCACTGCTGGACAACGGGCTGCGCAGAGGGGCCAGAGGCTGAAAGGAGGCTCCTCACACTTCCCGAGATGGTTCTTCTGGAAAAGGATGTTAAATGTGTTCCTGAGCCTCTGCCAGGGCAGGTGGGTGAAGGAGATGGTTCCCTTCATTAACGTGCTAATCCTAACTTCTACAGCCTCACTAGAAAACTATATAGGTGAGGCAGAAAGGCAGAAACAACTTTACAAATATTAAAGGCACAGGCCTCTGACAATGCAGTGTTTTCCCCATGCAGTAAAAACATGAAAAAGGTCTATGCAGTTTGAGAAGAAAATAGGATATTTTGAACAAACAAAAAAATAAATGATTTGGAATAGTCTGTGTACTTCTTTTTTATCTAATAAATAAAAAGCCACTATGCAGGAATAAAACGAAACAAAAATTAAAGAGGCTGTGGAGCTCTACCACACAGACTTCTACGTTAAGTTAGAAGCTTTTATTTAAAAACAAACTCTAGATGCTATCATTGTAAAATAGGCCACTAAAACCTAATGAACACATTTTTGGTGGGGAAGACAAAATCTGTGGCTTATTTTTGTGATTCAAACAATGAATCACTAAGGTACCAAATTACTCATTAATTTTAGTGGATTATATGTAGGTCAATCACAATCTTTTACTTGATACTTTATTCATAGTTTAAAAAAAATAGGTGTGACAGCAGAAGTATATTATGATAGACTAGACTAACAGTCTCAAGACATTGTAAATAGAAGGATAGAGAAGGATGACCTCAAAATAAAACAGGAGAGGAAGAGATAATCAGATACAGACATTTATAGTATATATAGCACACAAAAGTGCCAGTTAAGTACAGAAGATAGCCTATAAGGGATAAAATTTTCACCATCTTGGAAAGTACTATTAGAGAAAAAACATGAAAAAATAGCACACTTATAAAATGATTAATGATCAAACCCAGAAATATTTTCCCTTCCCTGTTCTATGTACAGGTCTTTGAATTAGATACAATGAATGAACTTTTCTTCTAAAACAATTCTGAAGCAAAGATGCTACTTCTGGCTTACTAAGCATTCTGATATAAAAAGAAAACTTATTAGCTTATTGCTAGAAAGGAGGCCATGAAAAAACAAGAAAACTAAAGAAAAATTATTAATTTCTATGATTAGAAAGTTATGCCAAATACATTACTATAGTTTTATTCACATTTTTAAGAAGTATGAGAGCTGGATTACTAATTTATTATTATTTAAAGAGAAAAGTAACTCTCTTCAAGGAGAGAGAGGAACTTGATTTTTTTCCTCCACACCAGCCAAACTAGGTACAAGGAAGATAAGACGCTCTGTAGAAGAACAAAAAAAAAAATATTAAGTTAGGATCGCAGCTCATTTTCTTTCCATGAAGCTAAAATAGCTATTTCTACACTGAGGTTAGCAAGCACTGGTAAACCTGGGGCAAGAAGCAGAGTTCTCCACCTGTTTCTTTAAGCATAATCTCCGTGCTTTGCCCAAACGTAAGTTCGTAAATTCTTTTTTTTTTTTTAAAGAGTGCACGTCTAAGCATACTTATATGTAAAATATTTTCAGAAGAAATCCACAAAACCACCTTTCCAAAATATGAAAAGTTTATTAGAAAGGTATTATCTGCTTCTCTAAATCTGCTGAGCAACTGACAGCTGACACGTACTTACTTTGGCAGTCGTTTCTTTAATGGACATGCTGAACGATTGTTCTCTTTCCTGAAGGCTAGAAGGGATTAAAATAAAATAAAATAATGTTGGCTTTGTCTGCTCATCACAGTCTTCTACACAACACACACTTCTATCATATAGAAACACACAGGTTTTAAGGTGACTTTTACTAGCACAAAGAGCCAATAAAAAGATAAAATCCTTGTATGTGGTTTCAGTGCTTATATTTTGTTTTGCAAACAACAAACTAATCAACATTTTAGACCCAATTCTACCCCTATTTGTTTGCAAAATAGATTGTAGACTCGTTTTACACTTTTTAATTAAGGAGTAGAATAAAGCACATTTTATTTACCAACACAACACAATTATGAGTATTTGCATAACTATAGTATCTAGAAGTACAAAATAGGGTTCAGGACTAGTATGTATGTCAGGCTATCATGAAATATTTGAGGAAAAAAAAAGAAAGCTTCTGTCTAAGAACGTGCAGTTAACCACCCTCTCTTATAAGCAGGCTTCCAGCTTTGCCAGGAAATATTCAAATGCAAGTCACTTGCCTTCATTTCATAAGTAAAACCATGTAAATTTAGTAATCTGATATTACTAAACATACTGTAATCCCATGAATTTATTTACAAACAACAACAAGTTGCATCTTATCACAAAGATCAAAAATTCAGTCACCTAGATAAACACTGTCAGTGTCAGTGGGATCTATTTTTGCAACTTTCATTTAATGCTTCCCTCCCTCCTGCTTTGTAGAGGCACATTTCTATACAGTGTTCAATTACATTATCACAGGCTATTTTCTTTTCCGTAAGACACTTCATTCAGCCCTCACAACAGCCAGCACTCCCTTCCAGCAGCATTTTGATGCTTGCTTTTAGCCTCACTATAAAGACTATACTTACTTTACAACCTATCTGTGATGTTCTTCCTGAATAAGAGCTACTAATTTATTTCCAAGCTTTTCTTTAGTGCTCATCACTGGAGCATCCAAACACTTCAGAAACATCCCTGGCTGTATTTCAAGCACTGTACTGTAGAGTACAGCACTGTACTCAGGTGTCATGCTGTTCTTCCGAGTGCACATTAGCAGCGGGTGCCCGTTTTGACGCGCACGCACAGTCACTGCTGCCTACCTTGAAGCATTTCACTTTTGCTGCTTTGTGTTTTCCCAGCAAAGCACTTACTGAGCTTTTTCAAGACTCAGCATTTCTGCACGTCTGAACCCTAAAGACACACTCGAAGAAACAGCATTTGACTGCGTGGGCTAACAGCAGCCTTAAAGGAGCACGCAAAGCCAGGCAGCTGGCCCACGCACAAACGCAAGTGCGAGCTCAAAGACATCTCCCACACAGTGCTCCGAGTTCTCCCGTAACAACCTTTGCTACTGCAGCACAGGCAAACAAGCTACAGATTCGCAGCTCTGCGCGAGCAGGAGCTGCCAGGCCACGGGTACAATTGAATGAGTAACGGGCGACTGGGCCAACTGTGCAGCAACTGCCTCATCCCGTCCTGCCCTACGGAGCCAAGACCTAATAAAACATGAAGTGCAGTTATAGCCAGGAGAATAACAGTACAAAGATGGCACCTCTTTCTTCGACAAATCTCTTCTGTGCTCATTTCCTCCTGTTAATGTTACTGACAAAAAAACCCCAAAGATTCACATTGTGCTTTACTACACTGCAGGGGAAGGGAGATCAGTCTTTATTTTTTTTTAACTGTACATCCAAAAAAAGCAAAAAGGACCTACAGCCCCACTGCAGAATCTTTATTGCTAGCACTGATGCACAAGCCCATGTGTACTTTCAGCACTGAATGGGAAGAGAGAGTGCAGAGGAAAAAGAGCAAACCACTCTTTATTCAGATTTCTTGTTAAAAATACCTATCAAGTCACCAAAAAAAACACATATGAACTCAATCCACTGTAACTTTAGGAGACAAACTTACATTAATCTGAAGAATATCAAAAAGATTATCAGTATCTGTTAATCATAGCCTTGATCCATGCTGGTGATAGTCATTTTAACCACACAGACTTGACTCTAAAGAACCTCTTTACTACAATTAAAACATTCATGCAGACTTTATAACTGCATTTGCATCGTTTATGCTATGAATTTCACACTGACAGCTTGTTTTGAATTTTATTTAACTCTTAGAGTGATACTGTAGGAATTCCTTATGCCTTTTAAAGATGAACCCACATGCTTCACATGCAGCAATCAAAACTGTATGGACCAGTCAGCCTTACCACCTACAAATAGTCTTTTAACTCAGTTTATTCCTACATTTTCTTCTGCCACAAAACACCAGCCCAGAGAAGCCCCTTATGCCTCCCAGTGATCTGACCAGCTAAGGCTCCCCCTGACCCCCAGCAGCCACCAGTCAGTCAATACTGATTCATTTGACCGACAAAGGGTTTTAATAGCCACGATCTGTTACAAATGACTTGAACCAGAAATAGCATTTTCCTTTACTAGCACCCTGGAGCATCATATTTCATTTTAAGAGGGATGTTCTGTCTGCTTAGACATTGCTTCACTTATGACTACCAGGGAAAACCGATTTAAAAAGAGCCCCTTGGAGTAACACTGATTTCTTGCCTGGGAAGACAGCCATAGTTTGGACTCATTGCTATTCTTCTCTGGCAGAACAGTTAATCAGTGATTTGACTGCTTGTCCTCACAGTCTCTGCAATCTATTATAAGGACAATTTAGAAGTTACTTCTTAAATCCAATATAAGCTAACTCCATCACAGAGAATGCAAAGTTCTTGACCTTGTTAATCGAAAGACTAGAAGAAGACAGAAATTCAATTGGAGCAAATTTAACTGACTAAAGGCAGGACAAGAAGGGTTTTTAACACTTGCAGAACTGACAGCAGTCTATACATCATATGCAATTTCCTTATTCATGTAGGTCTACCATTTAAATTGCTTGCAGTGAATTTACACACATCAGGAGTTGTAACGAGGAGAGAAGAAAAGCAAAGCAGACTTGCAGAGAATGTCCTAGCACCTTGTTGTACGCCCGCGAGACTAGACTAGGAAGGCAAGAGCTAAGGAATTACTATTTCCAGAGGATGACTATATTGGTAAAACATGAACTTCAACCAAAGAACATAGGAGGATGTGGAAAAGGTTATTTAGGATCTGAGGCTGACTTGGCACATAACAACAGACTAAGGGAAAACTTTAAAATGATCCAAACACTCCAAGCAAACCAGTGCCTTGTAAGCATCTCATTTTGATGACCTTAAAAAAAAAAAAAAAAAAAAGGCAGGTATTGAGTAGGTTGAATTATTAAAACACAGTTGGAAATAGCTGAGATCACAATGTTCATAAGTAGGAATAATCCGTGTGCAAAATAAAGACACGGGCAAAACAGCGCAGGAGGGGACAGAGAAGGAAGACGGGAATGGAGTGGTCTGGCTCACACACGTCTTGCTCTGTCACAGGCTTCCTACATGACCCAGAGGCCAGTAAACATCCTAATACAAGAGCTAGTATTTAAAAGGCCCTTTAAAGAGTATACTGAGAAGCTATGATATCCATGAAGGAATGCCAGACAATATGGAAGTGACTTTGTTCAGAGGAAGGCTGAGTCGTACAATTGTGGGAAAAAAAGACTTTCTACTAAAGGAAGGAACATTTCCAAATTTCTTTCCTTCCACTTTGCCAGTGAAACTTCCCTTCGCATCTTAGGCTATTGTGTATTTATATTTTGCTGCCTAAGGAAAAAAAAATAAAGAATGAAAATTGGCAAGAAGCAAGCCATACTGATTTCTGCATTCAAGATATATAAATATACACACTGCTTAAAGAGAACCAGTTCCTGTATCAATGGCAATGTACACACAATGACAAAAAAAAAATGTATGCAGAACACAGTCTCTGTAATTGCACTAGAGAAAAATGCTACAATTGCAGTTTAAAAATTAGGAAAGAATATCAATGCAACAGAACATATATATATGTACATACACTACACTACTAAAGTAGAAATTCTTATTTTCATACAAAAACTGAGACACCATCTCTGACCTATGCCACCACCTATATCTGAAGAAACTAAAAGACAGAAGAGTGCCCTTTAACAACATTCTTCCTTACACTACTGTCACTTAAGATTATTTTAGGTCCCACTGTTTCATTCCCTATTACCATAGCAGTGCTTAAGCAAAAAAAAAAAAAAAACAAATGTAAGCACAAATCAGAACAATTTAAAATTGCTCATATTCAAATCTCAAATTCAAGAGTTGCTGTATGGAAACCCAAACTCAGATTTGTGAAAGTTTAAGATGTATGAAAAACCAGATGGGCTGAGCCTCAATTCATATTAATATTTCCGTACTTGCTAATTTTTTTAAGCATTTCCTTTGCTATCAGCAATCTTTAGCAGCTTAGAGCATGTTTGAATTTGATCTTAGAATATTAAGACTTCTGCAAACATTAACCTACTTGATTGTAATGGTCTCAGCCTGCAAAGAGGATGACTCTTCCAACTCTAACATGATTCTTTTTCTGATTCTGAGGTAGCAAAAAGTTCTATTCTCTCAGAAGATTAATATATATAAACCAAGCCATATATTCGCAGTCCTTTTAACAGCAAGCAAACAGCAGCTGGCTTTCCAAAAAGCTTTTGTCCAATCCTTTGCAAAAGAAATTGAAGTACTAGCCAAGGAACTTTGAGCATGAGCATCTGCTAGAGGCTATATCAAAGCAAGAATTCAATAAAAATCCACTAGAAATCCAAAGTCTAGGGACTTTCCTGGGCCTTCAAGAAGACCACAACAGAAAATCAAACCAAACAATCAATAACTTCCCTGCACTGTGAGAGTTCCCTTGATGCACATTCCTCACTATGCTTTGAAGACAAGTTTAAAAGGAAAAAAAGCTTCTGAACAAAGCTCTACTTAACAAGAGGCAGCTTTAACCCAGATACCCCTTGCAACTTTGACTAAAATAAAAAATACAAAAGATTCCTATCTTATATTTTGAACAAAATGATTACAGATAAAATGTGCAGCTTCTTAGCAGAACACCTACAAGGGTGCTGCTGGCCCTACTGTTCTGTCCAATTAATAAATCTCACAACTAAAGCACTAAATTTACTATCATAAAATAGCAACATTTTTTAATACTCTACCACATAGAATTATATGTAATCAAACAAATCTTTGGATGTCAATTTTATCTTCATTCTAGGTGATCTGTTTGTAAGCCCTGCTGGGCTATACATGTGGATATTACCACACCGGGGAAGCAGGTTTTTCAGATGAGCTCTTTGTGAAATGATCCATAGGACTTTAACAGTGTGTTTAACAATGTGCATAGCTTCAAGATGGGAACAGAAAGTCATCTTTTAAATATAAATGCAAGTTTTCCAACTAAACTCTATTTTTTGCTTGGATAATATAGCTCACAGAAAACTCTTATAAGTTAAAGCTGCTTAAACACTGGTAGGGACACAAGTTTCTGCTGAACCGAACTGGTGAAAATCCAATTTCTCTAGCTAAATCTGTCAGTGCTCTTGAGAGGAGGACTTTGACACTAAGTAGGAGGAGGAATAAGTCATCTTTAATTCATACTGAAAATGAAATTTTTGGCAGTTACAAGGACTAGACACCTGAATTAGAAGTAAAATACAAAATGACACCTCAGAAAGCTTCCAACCTCAAAGATTAATCTGACTTGCAACAATAATTATCAGGAGATGTACGGTAAGACACAGGAGCCCAGGACCTTCTGCACATTTTCAATACACACACATTTTCAAGGAATACAAATGGGAATGCGAAATTACACACCTAGCAGACTCTTAGTGTCTCTGAACACTCTGAAACAGCACACAGTTCATTTTGTAATTTCCTCTTCCTCTGACAATAGTTTGCCGAGCAGCAGTTTTGTTTTGCATTGCTTTATGGAAGGATTGCTTCAGTACTTGCATTTCCCCACTCAGCCTTCGTCAGGAGGCAGAACTGCTCCCCACAGCGCCTCTGCACAGCCCCAGCTCATCAGAAAGGTTCCCACCAAAGCACAGGGTACTTAGTGATTGCACTTGTCCTATCTCGTCTCTCAGACTACATCTTGTTTTTACCTACAAGAAATGGGCTGTAACAACCTCACCATCCAGCCCAGGAGAAGCTTTTGCAAGAATTCTAAATTTAGAAGATTCTTACTTGCTAATAGCCCTAACCGTAGGAGGTTCACAGAAAAACCAGGACATTAGAAGATGCTTTGTTGTGTTTTTGCAACTAGGAATAAGTTGTTTGTTTGTTTTAATGCCCCCAAGAGGAATACTGAAGCAGCACCTGCTGTGCAAAGCCTGCTTAGTATGGTAGCTGTTTTTTCAGCTAAAATCTCTCCATTACCAACAGCAAACTCACAGACACTAGGAGAAGCTAGAGTTATCTTTGCTAAATATTCTAATCTGAATTTCGTCATCATTTATTAAGAAATTTTCTGACCTTAAAAACAGCATGCAGGCAGCTGAACTGGCAGTGTGCTGACTATTTATTTCAGGCAAGCGCCTGCATACTGCTTTACTTCCCATCACTCTTCGGTCACCTGCTGCAAAAGAGAGGTTGGGGCGGCTGCAGCCCCAGCTCGACCTGCAGCAGAATCAATAGAGGTGCAAAGACCTGGCCCTCTGCAGCAGTAGGTCAAGACTTCAAACACTTTCCCCAGGCTTTCTGGTGTGCCAAGAGATTCCCATCTTCTACTCCATCTTTCTAAAGTGCATGAGAAAAACTGTACATAAACTAGAGCTTATCAAGTATAGCTGCAATTATCCTTTAAGAATAAAAATCACTATACTACATGTCTGGAAGGCTCTACCACTGGGTACTATTTTAATTATTCTGCCTCTGTCTAACCATCACTTTCTGCATGCAAGCAAAGTCTAGAAGGGTTGTGAAATTAGGAAAAAGTGCAGATAGAAAAATCCCCAAAGAAACAGAAAGCCAAAAAACTTCCAGAAGACATTAAAGACATTACAAGTACAGTTCAGTACTGTCCTTTACATAGGCCCATCAGTCAGGAACACTGACACTCTGTGCTATACAGTAATAATTTTCTGATATTATAAAAAAAAATGCATCCCCTTGCTCTTTGTATTTCACTACCCTTCTTTTTACGAAGGGTATTTTCAATATGTACGCGTTTTCAGAGAAATAATCAATGAAAAATTCAAACCCTACTTTTAAAAAGAACTCTCCCAGACAGACAATGTATTATCTAGCAAACAGCAGGTATCTTTTGGAAAGATAAAGTGCAATTCATTCTGCTTATTCATTAAAGAGAAGAGTTTTATTTAAAGCCTGATGCAAGCAAACATGGCTGCCTTCAAGCTTTTTCAGTAATTTAAGGTAGCTGGCTAATCACTAAATTAACTAGGAATGTCATGTGGAGATGTATTCCGAAAAGCAACAAAACATGTGCAACGCACACTCTTCTAATGACAGTAGTCCATGCTGAACGACAACTCTACTCTTCCAAAGTGAATATGTGAAATAGGATGCAAATCTTCCCCTGCCACCCACATTTCACAAGTAAATCAACTTCTCTAAAAAACATTCTTTTTTGGACCAGCCAGACTTTGGTCTCAAGTAAAGATGCAGAATGGTTCAAGTATGTTCCAACTAATAAGGTTTTTAAGCCCTTAAACACTTGTATTTCACTTCAAATTAATCTTTGCCAGAGGAGCTCCAGGCATCACTAAAGTAGAGTGAACTGGTTGCATTAAACTTCAAGTTCAGTTCCTTGCGCCGCTGGCCATGACAGTACTATAACAACTCATACATAAAACTGAAAATTTCCATATCTTCAGATATCCTCCACATACTTTCTACTAATTACAGATAGTTCCATGGGAAAAGAGGAAAAAGAGGGGATGTATTCCTATGTTGTGAAAGATATTTTATTGATTTGTTTTTCAACCACCATTCAGTAGCCAGACAATAGTCTATATGCAACTGTGACATTTATTTTAAGAATGACATGCCAAAGAGTCACATATATAGTATCATCAGGTAAAATCAAAAGAGAAAATGCTAAATAAAACTAAATATGATGAGAAATAGAACAAGCATTGCTGGTTTTCATTGTGAAATGGAAAAAAATGCAAACACACACACACACACACAAAGGTCAACACTGAAGAAATAAATAAAACATTTAGCATTTTCTTAATTAGCAAGTAGAAGATTCAAGTTACACAATGGAATAAAAAAAAAAACATATTTCTGAAACTATGTCCTCTTCAGTAGGCAATACTGCAAAGGTAACAAAATGCATCACTTCAAGCTCCAGGAGAGAACACGCTTAACGCTGACAACGCTTCGACACACTTTTTTTCCCGATTCCAGTAATGTTGAGAGATGACTTAGTTGTTTAAACTAAGCAGAACAGATGATCCTTGTATCTTGGTAGGATGGGAGGAAACTTGTCAGTTTCCTTGTCAGAACAGGCGGTTAACACTCTTTCACCAAGCACAACCTGGAGCTACTCATTAAAACCAACTATATTTATTTATTTTTTTAAACACATTGCAAAATGGCAGGAAAACCCAAGGTCAATATCTCTTAAGTGAATAGACTTCATTAAAATACAAAAAATGATACCCACAGATCAAGAAAAAAAACTCACTAAGGTAAAGACCCTTCCCTGAGCATGCCTAATAGTGAATACAATGAATAAGCAATATTATAATTGTATATAAATCACTAAGCAAACGGTAAAAGGAGGATGGACTTGGGAAGTTACTGAGTAAGTACAGTTTGCAAAGGCAGGTTGTGCTTGATTTGTGGGAAGCCACTGGGCATCCAGTGCGCAAAATAAGCAAGCAAATGTCTCCGCCAAGCACAGGATGAGCAGCTCACTGCACACTGGGCGGTGAATTCCCTTCTCAGACACGAGTATGTCACATGTTGAGCTAGAACACAGGCCAGTGTCATGGCATGCAACGCCAGCCACTCCCACATTTTACAGAGGAGCTTAAGCACACAACCCCACACACGCAAACTGTTTGTACTTCAATTTCCTCATTTTGTATCAATTATTACTGCCTTTAGATTGCCCAGAGCAATTATGCCTGCCTTTGTGAGCAAGATGATCACATTTTGGAGTCTCAGCTTTATGAGAATCCTGTCAAAATGCAATAAATAACATTTGATCGCACATGAACTGGCCGCCTTTAACATAGGCTTTCAACAGCCCTGAAGACAGGGCCCAAGGTAATACTTTTAACATTTCTCAGTTCTTCAAACTCTACGCACATTATAGTTACTGACAAAAGCTTTTTGTTTTTAAGGTCTTCACCACATACAAAAGATAAACAAGAAAAAAACAAAAGGATAATAATCTCCCTGAAAATAACAATGCATGACCCGATCTAACTTTGAAATCGGATTTAAGGTTGAGGTCAGCCCAGCTTTGAGCATGGATTTGACCAGATACCTTCCTAAATTATTCCTTAATTCTAGGACAACATAGGTGGCTTTCATAGACACCCATGAAGTATATCCAAAAGAGATATCAAATCTCTCTTGCATTCATGAACATGTCACAGTCCAACTTGCAAACTGTGATACAGCATGCTGCTTCCTATGACACTGAAATCCTTGGCAGATAAGAGCCAGTTTGGAGGTTGTGGAAAGCACAGGTTGGAATGCAGTCAGGCCAAGAGGGCCTAGACTCAGAGCTTCAGCTTCCTGAAGCCCAGTGCCACCAAGCAGCTCTTCATGGGCAGGCATCTGCATCATTGCTATTGGTTCAGGTCAGAAAAGCCTTTCAGCTTTCACAACAGCAGGCAACTACATCCTCAGGTAGGAGATTGTCAAAGATTCCCACCTAAGTGCATTTCCTTGTGCATCCCAATTTGGCATTTAGCTGTCCTCACATGTAACAAGGAAATGGCGGTCAAGGTAAAGAGACCTAACTGCTTATTGGTGCCGATAACAACATTTTTTGAAGAACTTCTAAAGACAAAGTGTTAAGTCCAACTCAAATGTTGCATCAGCAGTGTGAAAGAAAAAAAAAGAATATTCTCTTGCAAGCAAATCCAAAACTAAGAGAAAACTCAAACCACAGCAAAAGTTTTCACATAGGCTGCTTGAAACCTTTATCTCAGAGATATAAGTGACTTTAAAAAATATTAAAGATAACCTAATTTAAATTCTCAAACCAACCTCCAAAAAGAAGAATAAATCCTCTCTGGGTTGTGCTGGCTGAGTTAAAAAATGTATAAACTAGAACACATAGGCAGTGATTTCCCCTGAATGTTAATATAATCAAACTAAATCCAACCAGCACAAAGGGAGAAAAACACTGTAAGCAACATATATATTGCTTACCTGGAAGGAATGAAAACTAGGATAAACAGGAATTTTATTTAATTCTGGTGATACAGAAGTATTAACATTTTCAGAGTTTCATGATGAACTTCCACTGACCCGTCAGTATAATTTAGGTCCTGAAGCACTTCTATTCCTTTTGTAAATAGAGATGAGGTAATTCTGAAAAGGCTACCAAGTGTAGCTACTTCCTCATTTAGAGGAAGCATGTACTGTGCATTTAACTGTATGTATCCTCAAAAATCTTAGTGCTATATCCCTTCTCCCACTACCTCGAATCCATTATCTGAGCCCCTTTTCATCACAGCTGACTCTAGATTATGGTCCGAAGGTGCCTGAAGCAAGAAGCATCGCTAATATTTGCTTGGATGATCCACAGCACACATTTACAATCTGAGAAACATGTTGTAATTATTGCATTACAAATCTAGGGGAGGAAAAAAAAATCCATCAATTAACAATTAATCGCTTAAATTGACCAGAGCTATTAATAGTTGATGGATTTGAATGTTTTCTGGAGGGGGCTGTTAAGCATAAAAATAATAAATGCAAAACCTTCAAATAACTACAAAATCTTCTTTCCTAATGAAGGATATTAATATTAGAACACTTACATCTGTTCTTAGAAAATCTTAATGTGTTTGAACCTAGCTTGGCATCATTACTTGGCACAATTACCATGAAAACAATCAATCCAACAATTCACTGGGAATATACCAGACTCAGTACATCACTGACAGCATACCGAAAATTAAATACCTCTTTATTGTCCCCGGAAGATCCAAACTGAATGGGATTTGATAGGACGATGCTAAAGTTTCATCCACAGCCTTGCTTATTTCCTGTAGCTCTCTCAGAGAAACCCAGCCAAGCAAAGCACTCAGTTCACAGTCATGGGACTGAATAAGCCTGTCTTGCTCTTCAATTTCTCTTCTTAATTGTTGGTCTTTTGCTTCTAATACAGCCAGTCTTGCTCGGAGGTCTTCAATTTCTTTCTGCACAGAGAGGAAATCTAGATTTATTGATTATCCCCATTAAAGAAAAAAGCTTTGTTCCTAGAAAAATAAAGTATAAGTCTCAAAAGTAGCATGAATTAAGGTTGTGCAACACACGTCAATGCTCGCTTCTGGCAGCTTATTACTCTAGTAAACTGTAACAGAAATTGTTAATATTTGATGAGAGGTGGCTGAACTTTCTCAGAAAATTTAGGCAAAAACTTGGCTCTTTTTCAATACAATTTGATTGTTTAACTCCTTAAGGATAAGGATGGTAAAGAAAAAGAAATTATTTTGCTATCATGTCAAAATTCTTATGTATGTTGTATTTAGAAACTCTAGTACTTGCACAATCCAAGTCTTTCTACTTACAAACCAAACTTCAAGTACCTGCTCCAACATCAGCTTCCAGTATTTGCCAAGTTAACGGAATTAAAAAAAAAATCAGAATCTCATTTGACACCCAATAACAGTGAAGATTGTCAGTCCTGTTGCAAAAATATCCCTGCAAGAGTTCCACTAGACTTGCAGTGCAACCAAGTGATGAATAATTCTGTCTTACCGGTCCTTTTTATATTACTATTTAATTTCAGTTGAAAATATTTATAAAAAATATCTCCTTAACATAAAATGACCAATGCTTCAATCTCAAGTGCACTCATCTGGGCACTGAAAACCCCATGCATTATGATGCAGATATTTGTTACAAGAGCACATCCTATTTTTTCTTAGAAACACAAAAGATAAGACACCCAGTAAATCCAGCACTTACATAAGAAGTCTGGGTTTCTGAGTTAATACAGTTACTTACTATATGGTCCTTGATTCATTTGTCCCAAAATTTGAAAGCGAGGAAAAAATTAAAGAATGGAAGAAAAGTCTTGTTATCTGAGTAGCTGAATGTCATAGTGGATAATTCTATTCTGCTCCTATATTTCTCACAATCTCTGTGAAACTCTACAAGCAACTTAAACTGGTCACATTTATGGAGATAATTCTCCACATACAGCCACAGATTGAATGTTCACCATTTTCCATATAACCAACAAGAGAGACCAGACTGAAGTACTATTTAAATACTCTCATCATAATTCAATGCTCTGACTATATTCAGTCCAGTAGAAGAAAAGAGAAAAAAAATGGAGGTAAATACTTAGGTATTTCAAAATGATCATTATCATGTGACTTTTGACAACAATTCACTTCTTCCTCTATTTGTAAAACAGCAATAAAAATATCCCTTTACGCCAAAGCAATGTTGCAGAGAGAAAATTTAGTGATTTTGAATCACTCAGATGCTTTGTTGAGTAATGCTATACAGAGAGTCCATTGGCAAACGTATAAATCTGTATCCAAAAGGTCTAAGTGACATACAGAGAAAAGGTTCTGGCGCTGAACACTGAATAACAAAAATAAAATGATACACTGGGATTCAAACAAGCACTTTTTTATTTTCAACGAAGTATGAGATGGAGACCCAAGAGGGAAAAAAAAGGGCTCACATAATATATATAATTAAAGACTTTCATAACACACACACACTATGCAGAAATGACTTCCTTTGCTTTGCAAGTGCTTCACTCTGAAACCTTAACATCCTTTTGAGGTTTTTAATGTAATCCAAGTTAAGTTTACGTTACTAATGCCCACTTTTTAAATAAACACATTTTCAGGTTTGCAGTAGTGTAACAAGCTCCCCAATTCCCCATTAGTATTTCTTAGAATGAGAAGAAGCAGTCCTTGTACCCTGGAGCCCTGGCTCAAAGAACTCAACTTATATCAGTGTGATGCACTAGATGTGTCAATTATTTTCTTCTTTTTTTTTTTCCTTTTAGATTTAGCTGCAAGAGTACAGAGAAGCCCATGTTTCAACTTACAGACGTTTGTCACAGAGATAAAGGTCAGCAGGCCAAAAATGTTGGTTTTGTTTCTTTTGCTCTGAAATCTGGCTTTTAGTGTGCACAAAGGACAATCCTGTCCCTGCATTGCTGGTTTGGGAATACTGCCAAAATCTTAATAGGCCCTACTTAATACAAAGATCTTCATATTCTTTGAAAATATTGTAATCACTGCAATAAGCAGCCTACATGGGAACAGAAAGGAAGATAAAGAGACTTTGATTTTATAACATGCTTTCCATACATGTTTTAACAACATAAATAGATGACAGAAGCGCAGAACTTTCAGGCACAAAAAGCCACTCTGCTTGAGAATCCTTCACAAGCGTTTTGGGGGCAATGGAAATTTTAGCCACTAACCTGGAATTCTCTCTCATTCATTTCCAGAAATGTCAAGAAGCCTTTGATATGCACTTGGTCAGGCATTAGAGATAGATTAAAAAAAAAAAGACTTAAAAGTCTCAGCGTGGAGCAATGTATGATATTTGGCTCATTAACCATAGCTGGGAGTGTTACTATGTGTGTTTTCATTTAAACTGAGATTTCTAACATGACAGCTAGACACTATTGATTGCAGACCTCTCACTTCAGCCATGGACTGGTGGTGTCCACAAAGCAGAGAGTGCATCAGAAAACACTGAAATGCAAATTTTAGTTACCGTGACAGGCTTTTTCTCATTAATGAAGGCAAAAGCATATCTGAGAGGGAAGTAAGGAATTGAGAGGAAGAGAAAGTAAGTGAGGGGAAAAAAATCCCATCTCTTGAGATTTTGGTCAGGAGTAATCCTTATGGCATGCTGCGAGCTCATCACAAATGCCCATGAGGTCTGTGGAGAAGGCTCATTTTCATCATGCCATGCTTATAGATGGCGTTCATGTACAGTGATGTGGATAATTTGCCTCTAGTGTCTCTATTCAGAAATAATAAATAAATTCACTCAATTAAGTGATTTTTTTAAGTGAAGAGAAATATTAGCTGACATAAGTATTTTTCATTTGAATTACTGACATTGATAAGATTAAACTAGACAAAGGCTGCTCTTACACACTGATCAAATTAATCCAATATAATGCAAAAGTGATGAATAGAACAGAACTAGAAAATAAACTGAGATTTTTGAAGGATGGTGAAAAAAAAAGAGTTAAATTATGCTTAAAAGACTTGCAGATTTTTACTTGGACAGAAGCCATCTCAAAAACACTACATTTGCCAGCCATTACCACATTTGACATCATATGTCAGTATCAAATTATTGCTGGCAAATGCTGACTATTCCACAGTAACTGCAGCATCTTCATGAAAGGTAAAGACCATTTTTCCTAAAGAAAAGCTGATAAGTTCCATATTGATAATCAAATCTATTCGGAATTGGATGGGAGATTGAGGAAAATTAAAGCACACATACAGACCACTGTGCCTTCCAGTTCCCATTTTCTGTAATGAGATTAAGACAACTCCTGCAGATGCTATCTCCAATCATCACTTAGATTATCAACTGGACTACAGCCAAGGCCCTAATTGCTACACAGAAGCAAAGTCACTATTACAATAAGTTTATTCAATTCTCTTTGACATCTTACAAGTTTTTTTTTCCCCATGCAGCGCTGTCTCCTATAGACAACTTTGCAGTCCCATTACCTGTAACCACTTCTTTTCTTGAAGAAGCCTGTTTCGTTTTGTGGTTGAAACTTGAATCCTCTCTTGGTAGGTAGATCTCAAAAGTTTATGTTCATTTTCTTGCCAGAGCTGTGTTTCTTCATTTGTAACCCTTTGAAAAATGACAAAAACTAAAAATTAGTCTTACCATTGGGTACCTAGTTCTCAAAGATTTCAGAGAAAAGAATGCTATATGCTACCTCCAGAGTATCTTAACTAGATACATAGCCGTACCACAAGACGTTTTCCTTGGCATTTCTTCCTTTATTATATCAAACATTTACACTGTTTTTATAACATGCTCAAGAAAGAAAAAGGAAAACTTGTATAGTTTCAGCCTTCCTCCAGCTACTTCATTTTTCAGAAATTTATCCATCACTGCCTTGAAAGAGGCAAAACTAAGGAGTGTAATCTCTATCAATATCGTGAAAAATCTTTTTTAGACAGAAGTTTAGAAACTTGCCAAAGACATTTTTGCAGCTTCTGTCGATTTTTCGAGTTCACATTACAGATCATCTGGAGTGTTTGCTCCATGATGCCAAATTTTACTTCAGTGTTGCACAGTGAGTTCTTTCAAAATCAAATCCCACAGTGGTCAGTACAACCCTCAGCTGTAAATCTTTACATATTTGGACCTCAAGATAATCAGTGCATTACATTAAGTGTCAAGTTTCTAATCAAGCTCTCTCAACGCACCTGCAAACAATGCAAATCTATTTTTTCTTACATACTCCTGCATGAGGGCAGGTGCAATTGCATGGACAATTACATGTATATACTGGCACATGTCTGTATTTCCATATGAAGGAGATTTATTTTAATATCCTATAAAAACAACAGCAAAAAATACTTTCTCTCATATGAAGGACATTTTTGAATCATACCTATCATAATCTTGCAAAATAAACACATTCATGCCACACACAAGACATGCATCACAAAGCTGGTTTTAACATTATTAATCACATAATTATGATCCTCATGCACAGATGTTTATCAAGTGCATAAAATAAGGCATTTGTGACTTTTCTGCAGAGCACATGCACTTTTTACTTCCTCTCTACAGACTGAAGTGCACACTAAAAAAATAAAAGCAACAACAGTAAAAGAAAAAGCACAAGTTCTAACATAAATGGCATTAGCACTTAAAGAGAATGGGTGTGATGACTATGTATCAGTATTTCTGCAGTAACAAGCTGGAACAAAGAGCCATCTGTGCGGGGTGGCAGACCAACAGAGATGTGCGCCTGCGGCCACCACAGACCATTACGATTCCAGCCAGCTGCAACTCCCAGCCACTCCAAAGCACTCTTGGGTTAATAAGAACTGCAACTTTTAGAGCGTGATGTGCAAGAGAAATGACTGAAGAGCAGCTCTGGAATGTTTCATGAAAAATGTTATCCTCAGAAACTCCTTGAAAATCTAATCTACTTGACACTGAGGAGACAGAAGCAAGATCCCTCTGATCTCGCCAGGCCTGTCTGCCTATGCTGAACTCACTTTTAAGAGTTGCCCACAGTACCCCCTGCCAACATTTCATGTGCCCATCTAAAATCTCATCTCATAATTTAAAAGTGCAAAGCAACAGCAAGAGAAGAATTCAAGACTTGTGTTTTAAAACTAGTAGCCCTCCAAGCACAGTTTTCATTTAAAAAGTTCTTCAGCATTAAGGAGGACAGACTGGCCTGATACAGGAAAATTGCAATGTTCTCATCTTCTAGGGTCAATCTGATTCATCTCCTCCATTTTCCAGGGTGGGAGAACCACTCTTGGATATCTTAGTTTTATTTTGATTCAGAATGTAAGCAAAGACAGAAACCTACAAGTTCTCCTTGAAGAAGTAGCCCTGCTTTATATCCCCCCCTGCTTACAAACACTGATAGAATAGAAATATTTTGATTGCCCCCACGAAGGAGAAATCCATCACTCCATCAACAGAAGGGCCAGGCTGCAAGCAAAGCGGTAGCAAACACAGTATCTCTAATGATATTTTTCTAATGGCACAGTAACAACAACAGTCAAAGTCTAGCTCAAAGGGAGCAATACAGGCAAGGCAGAAAGGAGAAGAGCAGAAAGAAAATTATTTCACCCTGAAGAACGGCACTGCCCTTAGACCTGTGCAAAGAAAAGAATTACAGATACAATTATCAGCAGCAGGAACAGTTTCATGAGCGTATATATTATATTAATAAATATTTTAAGCAAGCTGGATGTTTTAAAGATGCTTATTGAATCCATTTCTATGGCATTTTAAAAAAACACCACCTCTAAAGCAAAAAACTTTATTAATGCATGGGGGAACATGTCTTGACAGCAAAACACTGACTCCTAATCTTTATGGATTATTAGGTATCCTAATCTATATGGAATTAAAAAGCAGCAGCTTCTTAGGGCCTCAGAAAGTAGAAGGAAATAGTTCTGAGGGAACACAGGCAGTTTTAAATGTGTCTCATTATTATAAATAGAGGCTAAAGAAAGTCTTAAAAACACCAACCAATAGCTTCTCAATAAAACCAATAAACTTATCTTTACTGAATTGATCTACTTTTCACATACATCAAAAATGCACCCATTATTTACTGACTGGCAACTGCAGACCTTATAAATGCTAGCTGCCAGAAACAAAAGGGTTGTAAGAGCTTTTTTTCAGCTGTGCTATAGCATTGGACAAGAACTTCCAATACTTACATAGAAACCTATGGCTTTTAACAAATTTAACCAGTATTGTAGCTGAAGAATAATCCAGAAATACAGACACCTCTTTCTTCCCAAGATAACTACCTCCCTTGGGTCACCCAATGTGCCTTAAATTCCCTTCATCTTTGTAGCTGTTATCCCTTCAAGGAAACACTGAGACTTTATTTTTGTGACTTTGTGCAGCACTGAGCATATTACTGCCACTTAACAAATGATGCATGAGAGGAGGCACTCAAAGAAGAATCTATTTTTGCTTAATATTTAAATGTCCACCCCTTGCCTGAAAACGAGCATCAGAATTAACTCCATGGGGAGCCATCGCTCAGGCTGCCTTGCTGTTGTATATTTAAACTGTTGTGGCAGGATTCAATCCTATTCTCACTCAATATCGTGAGAAAGGCAGCATTTAATTCACCAGTTTTTCACAACTTGTCTTTCTTAGGCCAGTTCTGAAAGGGAAGGTTTGTAGGAAAAAAAAAAAAACAAAGCTAAAACACTGATATGCTAGAAAGTAATTAAAATTCTGTACTCCTGTTGTCATAGATTACATTCAACGCTTCAGGAAAAACAGAAGTGTCACTCTATATGAAAAGGAACTAACAAACTTACCGCTCTATGGCCCAGTGCAGTGCTGCTTGAACTTGGGTAACAAATCTGTCTAAAAAACTGCTAATTGAGGGATGTCTCGAAGGAAGCTGAAATTTCAAAGAATTTTTCTCTTTCTCCAGTTCTTCCAGTTTTCGTCTAAATTTATCAGCTAGATATTAAATTGAAAAAAAAAAAAAAAGCTAATGTTACTTAACAGTGACAAAAAAGTTGCATTGTACCTGAAGAAGAAAAAACACAGGTCAACAAATATTTGATAAAATATTTCAGCCTTTTATCATCTAGGTTGGATTTACTGAGCATACAATGGACAATAGATATCCAGAGTACTGTTTTATTCTGTGATAACAACAAAACTGTAGATTTCCCACCACTTTCACAGAGTTTTAATTTAATAAGGCTCCAAAAATTTTGCTCGCAGCTTTCAACCATGCCGTTTTCCTAGACCAACAACTCTGAATTGAATTCCAAGAAAATTCCTACTCTTTGCTGCACCATTTTTAAGCAAATTGGAAATGTCCAAAACTGATCTTTTAAAAAATAGCACTATTAGATCAAGAACTAGAGGATCAGCCATGATAGTTTAGCAATACATTTCAGCAGAAAACACATGTGCGTTTATAGGAATTTTACCAATTGTTTAGTCTCTCCTCAATTATATCTAGTTTGTCATCCAGCAAAATGATTTACTTTCAACTTCAAGGAAAAGTAACTGTCAGTCTATAACAGTGATTCTACCAGAGGTCCACAAGTCCTTCTCCCTTTTGATCCAAACCAGAACACCTTTGATAGTGTCAAACTGAGAACCAAAATAAGGTTCATTTGTGCATCCTCTTTACTGCCTATTTTCTTTCTTTATCCTGAAAAGAAGGGTTGTTTACCTTTTCTTCTTTTAGTGAAAGGCTTCTATTTTTACAATAACCTATCACCAGTATTATCTTTCTTCTGCTTCTGTGCAGAGGAGATGGAATAAACATAAGTAGCATCTACTAATGCCCGAACACTAAGGGATAAATCTTTTCCCTAGGCCAATGCAATTAAACCAATGTTGTTATTTCTTATCTTTTGTCATGAATGTGGCCGAAGGCTCTCACTGAAATCAGCACCACAGCGGTATACTGCGGTGAACGGGCTTTGCCCCAACAGCCTTAGTGCGCACATGTGTGCATGTACAATCCGCACAAAGCAGAAATACATTTCCCTTGGCAGAACTGGCATTAAATCCATTCTGTCCAGTGCAGTACTAACGTGATCCTGAGCACACAGCTCTCTGCCGATAGCCCCAGCTGTGTTTGTGCTTTACATCCTAGACGCCGATCACTGCAGCAGCGCAGTTTTGCTGGCAGCTCCGACCTGTCCCCTCCGATACTTCAGCTCGCCTTAAAAGCTGCTGCCCTGAGCTTTGCTCGGCACTAAACACCACACGTAACTGTCATACAGAGAAGCGAATGGAGGAAAGCAGAACTGCTGAGTCTGTTTGATTCTCTTCAGGTTTTGGAGGGTGCATCTGCCCACCACTGTGATGTGGGGCACATGGAAAGCCTTTATTCTCATGGAAGCAGTAGGGGCAGCAGGAACAGGAGTGGCCCATCAGTGGCTTTGGCGTGCTCATCTATCCCCTATTTAAACCGCCAAGAAATCATTCCTGCCCTTTTCCTCCCTGTCTGGAAGTAGAGAGGTGTTTGCACAATCTAATGCAGTGTTCTTGCACATGAGAGAAAAAACATTGCACATGTCAAATCTGTACCTAAATTAATGTCCATACTGCCATGAAATGCCTTGAAGTATCATTACAGTCAGATGTCAGATATGTTTTCTCAGGGTGGTTATGAATAATTGTAGCTGGTCACAGATTCCTGGCACTGGGAATCTACCCCTAGTTGACTTGTTCTGTCCCATGCTCCCATCCTATAGCGTTGATCCATACCTGCTGCTTGTTTTTCAAAAATTAGACTTCATTGGAAGAGAAAGGTGAACATAAAATTTCTTTGCTACACACTGGAAAAGAACTAGTTCAGAAATATGTTATCAATTGTGGAAGTGCCATTTCGCAGGGACCACAGCTGAATAAATTCCCTGTCCTTGCCACCACAAGGAAACTGCACAACACTCCCATAACACAAGAGACATGAACATGGTGAGAAAAACAATGTCCAGAATCTATGAAGAACTTGGTAACAAGTAGGGACCGAAGGAGAAATACTGCCATTTACTGCCTGATGTTTATTAACTTACTAGGGAGCACAAGGCAGACAAATGCACATTCACCCCATCAATAGGCTGCACGGACAGACTTGCAGAAGAAAGCGACTCTTAGACCATTCTGCCATTTGACCATTGACGTTAGATGGTTCAAATATGTGTTTTTCTTGATCCTACCCAGAAATCCTGACACCAAAAACATGAGGGAATTGCCGCCCACCAGCTCCTGCACACCTCAGCTACAGTTTGATGTTGCCAGAAACAAGGAAAATGCAATACATTGCTCTCTTTAAATTAGTGGGGACACACGTAGGCAAAAGAAAACAGAACTGAGATTTCAGCAAGGCCCAACGAAGGGCAAGATGCTAAACCTGCATTCTGACATAGAAATGTTCCATATATCCTGATTACAACCACACAATATGAAACAGAAATTAGGACATGAGCATCTTCAGACTCTTGTAGGAAAGTCTTGAGTAATTTTCTTTACCTAGGGGTTTCTGTCACAGTAGATGTGCAGACAAGTGACAGCAGACAACAGTGGACAACAGTTAACCATCGGCAGGGGAAAGAACTTTTGGGAAAGGGTATATGAGCTGTCTTTTACAGACAAAAAAGGGCAGTAAGGAAATGCCTGAGAACCAACCCAAATCAGAAAGTCTACACAAAGCAGCATCACACAGACTTGCTGGCTTCAGGTCAGAAGCAATATATAGCCAGACCTCTTCCAATGTGTGTAAATGTACTGTCTGTACACCTGTAGCCAGTTCTGGAAACAAACACCCAGTGATCTTGTATGACAAAAAAGTAGGCAGGACTTTCCTTCTTAAGACATCTGTGAAATCCCTACTTGTCAATAGCTTGGTAAGATGTGAAAGTCTAGGTGAGTCACCCAAGCCAGTACTTTAGAAAGAAAAATAAAGATTAGCATTTACCTTTTATGTGGAATTTCAAACAAAGACATCAAAAAAAAAAAAAAAAAAACAGAAAAGGAAGGATTAGATTGCTACCAGTGACCTCAGAACACCACAACATGCAGGAATTACCTCCCTTCACTCAAAACTCTCACCTTTCCGCTGCCTGTGCTACCTCAGAGTGACCCTCTACAGCTGTTGACAGAGAGATTGGGCACATGGGAAGACAGGCTTTCACCTCCCTATGGGAAACAACTGCAGGACTTACTGTTGCAAAGCTTCCCAAGCACTCACTTAAAATAGCACATCACTAAACAACAGGCTTCAAGGAAGATTTTAAGCCCAAACTGCAAATTAAGCTACAAGTAATGGCTTGGGGAGAAGAGAGAAATTATGTTTGAGCTGACATCTTATATAACACATGAACTATGGGACTATTCTGAGATTCATGTGACAGACTAAATGACTACCATGACTAAAAAAAAAAAAATAGGAGTTAACAATACAGGTTTATGTAGGATTCCACGCTATAAACCCCAGCTGCTCCAAGAGAAGGCACGCTGCTCTCCTCCTCTGTAACCAAGACAAACAGTTGGAGAACTTGTATTGAAGAAAAAACATATCAGTAAAATCCATCTTATGATACTTTAAATTTCTTCAGCATAATGATGGTAACCCTCTGTTTGTGTCCAGCTGTTCCACACTTAAACATCCCAGGCCTAGAAACTGAGGCTATTTTTGGAAGGAAAACAGATAAGTGAATCCATGTGCCAATTGGTTCTCTCATTAATTCTTGGCTGCATTCTGCTTTTTATATTCTGGTCTACCAAATTTAATTAGTTCCCACTAACACACTAATTAGTTAGTTAGTTCCCACGAACACTAACAAATAATGTGTTCCAATGATATTTTATAAGCTGCATCACTGTAATGAAGTAATGGAAATGGTCATAAGTAAGTCTAGGAAATATGTCATGCAAAAAAGGATGCAATAAGCAAGGTTCCTCAATCTAGTGGAGATGAGCACTGAGGGGGATAACCATCAGTGCTAGCATGTATGAAGAAGCTTCAAAGAAAGATGACAAAACATTTTTTTTATGTCTAAGGAGAACTTGAGTCTTCAATAATAGACCTGAATTACAGAAAAGAGATCACAAACATATATATATATACATATATATAACAGATGGCAAAGCACTAATAGTAACTGCTTAGGAGAGCCAGGGAACCTCCATCTGTGGGGGTTTCCATGTCAGGAAACATCTGTCACAAATAACTTAGACACAGTTTTTAAGGCTGAAGTCAGCAAGATACCTGAAGATGTGTTCTTGCTGAGGTCCCAACAAGAACATCTCCTTCTGAAATCCTTTGCCACCAGACTTTCTAGGATTTCTTAGACAAGAAACTTACAGGAGGCCTCACAGGAAGTCTTCACTATTCATAAGCCATGAGACAGACACATAACTTTTTTTCATCTTCATTTTAGCCTTTCAAGCATGTTATTCCAACACAAAAAAAGACTTTCAGAGAGTCATCTAAAATACACTTGACATGAAGAGAAAAAACTTCCCCATTTAATGAAGTATCATGATAGACACATATGGAATTTTTTGTTCTGAAATGAAGGAACTTCGATATATTCAAGACATACTCTATTACAGAGAAGTGTTTTGAAATAAGGCATAGTTCTCTTTACCAGCCTTTTATTTCACTATATTTCGTTGCTGACTTTTACCACTGCATTCCTACAGATACCGCAGCTAAAACTCACTACTTCTGCACAAAAAGCAAAAGACAATCTCTAAATTACCCTTCATTCCAATCACTTACTGTCTTATGTACTTCAAATATCCCTTTCAACTTTAAAGCTAACCAAGGGTACAGACCTGGAAGACGCTGACTTACTGCTGCACTCAATTAAACAGACAGCATTTTAAGAAAACTTTGTCTCTTAGGATCCTATTTTCCTTTGCTTTGAGCAAAGGAAGCTATTTGCATATTTTTTAATCAACCATATGAGAACACTTGGCTACCTTTTTTACATAATTTCAGGATACATTTATTTTAGTTTTCATGAAGAACAAGTTTATTTTATAAGAACTATTTGTCATCATTTGAAGACATTTTAAAAGATCATTACAGTTATGACAACTCTTATTTGCTACATACTACATATTTATATTCATAGTTCTTTATCTCTGCTCCTTATTGATAAGTGGAAGATGGTTACTGTTCCACAAACGTCTGGATAATTATATAAGAAAGTGTCTCTTCAGGCAGCTCAGCTAGAAAAGAGCATTTGTCCTGCCCCATAATCTTGCAAACAACCCACAAAAAATCTGAAGGGTCTAAAATAGGATTTTCAGATTTGGTTTTACACAGAGATTAGATGTGTAAAATCAGATTTGTCGTCCTTAGAGCTTTTTCTTATCTGCTGGAATCTTCCAGAGCCAGTTAACCTTCCCAGTGTTCATTTTCTTAAAACTTTAAAGTTTCCATGGCGATTGAAGTGTTTCTGCATACTCAGTCTCAACAGTATTTTATTTCATTACCACCTATTTTGTAAGAACTAAAGATTCTCGGAATCACATCCAAAGGTCCATCTAGCATCATGTCTCCAACTGCACACTGTAGCAGGCCTGTAGAGAGAAGACTAAGAGGGCACACAATGATCCTTTACCTCGGAACTGGTTGCCAAACTCAAAGCATATTAAAGATTTCCTGAACAAGATACCACTCCTAGATCACTGCTTTAAAAAAAAAAAAAAGAAAGAAAAAAAAAAAACCCACACACCAGTGGATAGACTTCTATCCACAACAAATTTCTCTGTTCTCTTCTCTGAAGCTATCTATGCTTTTGGTTTCTAAAACACCCTATGAAAAATAAATTCCAAAATGGAATTATGAGTTACATTTGCACATAATTCTTCTATTAATTTTACACTCAAAGTCTGATGACTTTGCCCATAGTTCCCTGATTTTGTACTGTGAATATAACAAAGCATTCCTCTGTCATTTTACCTGTCCTCTAATAATTTTGACATCTTTGTGTTCAACCTGCACCACTCATCTTCCAAGGCAGAAATCTCTATCAGCTAAAGCAATGCTGCAAGGCTTGGGAAGCCTGAAGTCTGACTGGGAACATGAATATACAACTGAAATACATCTGGATAGCAGCCTAATAAGCAAGAAGTCTCTACAGCCCAAAGACTAGCACGGGCCTCTTGCAAAACTGTTTGCAGAGGAACATGCAGACCAGTCAATGTCCAAATACACGCAACAGAATCACAGAATGGTTGAGGTTGGAAGGGACCTATAGAGATCCTCTAATCCGGGAGCCCACCATCCACATTTCAAAGGTCTTGCTTCAGAGCAAGTTTAGTTTAGTTGCTACTTGAAGGAAAAGAGTGGTTTCCCATCCAACAAAACCAAAGCAGTCTAAAGTCTGCCTGAGGAACAGCTGAGCAAACTGAAATCCTGGCTTTCAAAAATCCTTCAGAGTCTGAAGTTACTTTTAATTCCCACTTCACTCTGTTACAATGCAGATAGATTTTTACCACTAATTCTCATCTTATTCAAAGTTAAAGTTATAGCAATCTGAAGAGTGCAAGAGATTAGTAAATTGAATGTGATGGCAGAATGAAATGTTTGAGGACTCTCTAATGTTACAGCAGTTCACTTGATCATTTCCAAAGAATCTCGAGGTGCTATTAATCAGGAATGTAAGTCCTCCTTTCTCAAAAATAGGGCATTACTGCTCTGTTGGTGAACACTGAAGACAGACATGGACTGTACTGATTACCTCCTGAACTTTAAGGATCTCACTAATATGCAGTGATGCAACTATAAACACTGCAGACAGCAGGTATTAAAAAAAAATGCTGAAACTAGTGCTTAGAAATAAATCAAATATATATAATCAAAGACATTAAATTATATATAATCAAAGAAATTAAATACACGTAATCAAAATACTAAACAATATTTAGGGTTGTACTAACCTGTTCACATTAAATTACAACAGTTTTCCTAAGTCTTTGTCCTACAAAGTTAATACCAAGGAAAAAGGTGGAAGCATTATGGGAAGTTTTACCTTCCTTGGTCACAACTGGATTTTTCCTACGTCTCCTCCTTCCACCACCCAAGAGTGAAGAGAGGGCCCCAAAGCCACAGGTAGTCTTTGCTCAGGCTAATCACTTTAGCTCTTCTCATTCAAAATGTTTTACCTAGTTATAAGCACTCTTCTCATCACCACAACTAAATACAGGGCAGTACCTTTTCCCTCAGTGGTTTTATCTCACCAAATCCCCAGGAGGTAAGAAATACTACTTTGAAAAACAGAAGCTGAAATACAGGGTGCATTAAATGACTAAGTCGCACATTAAATTTGTGCTGAAACCATTATTACAGTCCCAAATTACCAAAGGAATCTAAGGCATAGAGTATCCAAACACCACAGTAAAGATTTGAAGTCACGTTTGATGTCAGAAGCTGCTGCATACAACATTCACAGTTTAGCATCTTTTTCCTTTCAGTATGAGACCAGTACACGTACAGTGCAGGAGAAGAAAAAGGAAAACTGGTTTTCTAAACAGCTCTGACTACCAAAGCCATGGAGAGCAGTGCCTGAATAGCATCTCACAAGGAATTGGCAAGCAGATTCTGTACCTCTCTATAAGCTCCACATTTTTCCTCATCAGTCTAAATCAGTTACAACCCAGAAAATCGCTGCACTCCTTAATGCATAACATTTCAGACTTTAATATAAAGACTGTTAGTACTGCAGCAAAGTTAAGAGCCTGAAAGCTTTTAAATTACAAGTACAGACAAGTTTCAGCTGTTATAAATCATATAAAAACAAACCTGACACTCTGGCAGATAATGACTTTTCTCCTTTATTTCACATTGAATTTGAAAGTATTCATTTAGGCTTTGAACAAAAAGTGGAATTCTGAGAGGTTACAGAGAAGCCATAACCCCAGGCTTCTTATCTGCGTTTATATTTTAACATGGAAAAGTCTACGTTGTATGTGAAACTTGCCTGAAGGATACCAGCGCAAGCCTCACACAAACTTGCAGAGTTAATTTCAAGCAGCATTTCTGTTTTGTGGGACATCCACAGCAGCCCCATCACCAACACCTTGCCGTGGTTATGTGCAAGGCATCCTCTCAGCCTTAGTAATATTAGTAACCGAGTGGTGATTTATGGGCACAAGTTGCAGAGCTCAGAGGGTTTCATGAGGATGCAGGCTCAGAAACCTCAAGCTTCAGCAGGCAGAGAAGTAAGGAGGAAGGGGGCAAGGTCCTGCCAGGAGCCCATGGCTAGGTAGGGACAAGCGTCCAGAGGGAGGCATCAGGAGACGCAGGTAGGCGATTCATCTCAGAAGCGATTTGGTCAGTGCTGAAAAACGTTGCTTTCCCATGTTCCTTTCCCACTACCAGCTGGCAGCTGCTGTAAGGTTGCATTACTCTCCCAGTTGTTCTTTCCAGAAGGCACATGAGGACGATCCAGATAAAGCCACATTGCAATTCCCCACAACATCACCACCCTGCAAGCAAAGCAATGGTTATTTGCTACCGTCAGCTCTCAGAGGAGGCCAAGACCTACGCTGGAACCCAGTCACAGCAAGTGCACACACAAAAAAGTAACTTCTAGCCCAGTGAGCAACAATCCAAACAAATGACAGCCAAAAGATAAATGGAGAAGACAAAGCAGCAGAGAGACAAGAGGTCGAAATGATCAAACATATTTTCAATATGACAGCAACTTCATCTGCACTGCTCTTAATCTGATACTTCTGAAAGTATCAGATTAAGTATTAATCTAATTAAGTATTAATAGCAATATTATTGAGGGTTTTTTTTTTTTTTTTTTTTTTGGTAATCATAGAATGCCTAAGGTTGGAAGGGACCTCTAGAGGTCATCTAGTCCAAACCTCTTGCACACACAGGGCCACCTAGAGCACGTGGCACAGGGCTGCATCCAAGCGGGTCTTGAAGATCTCCAGAGAAGGAGA